>JARJEB010002071.1:0-14668 GCA_030264535.1 Liometoxenus newtonarum
AAACCATTTTGCAATTGCTCCAAAATGAGCGGTAAATTTGAATGTTAACCGTGATTGGTGGGCCCAAATGTATTGTACGTACCAAATGTATGAGATACATGTTAAACAAATGTCTTAATTTCTGTTTTGTTTTATTAAATTCGTATTATTATTTTTCTTCTTCTGGCCCCCGGCCCCCCTGAGAAAATCATAAAGTCGGCGCCTATGGATACCTTATAGATTCGAGTATAATGGCATAATATAAATGTCGAACAGCGAAGAGGTGGTGCATTGATGTAGACATTGGTCTCATGTAAATGTAACTGTCGTGAATCTGCTGGAATTGATTGCATTGCAAACTCTGTTCAAAATTTGATGTACTTACATGTACATCAAGGCAGTATTGGAATTGTCACCAAGGGCACCAAGAAACAAATTATATAGTAGGTAATATAATACTCTTTCTTGGTGCAATTAATATTTACACAATTTATTTACTTATAACTATTTTCTTGTTCCTTTTCTTCTACCAATACAAATTGAAGCATCTGTTTCAACAATAGCATGCTTTCGCGTTTCCCGTTGTCATTTACATTTAGATTAAACTACATACGGTAGGTGGAGGCGCACCATTGTTTACCACACTAACCACAATGAAACCAAAAAAAAAAGTATTTCGCTATATTTGTCGGTTGCTGATTTGTGTGTGGGAGTGATGTAACTGATGTGTGTATATGCCCTGATTAAAATTGATTGATTCACACCTGGTTGGGATTGCAATTGCATGCTACTCAACCAATTGCAACTGCTTTACAACTCATTCAACGATTCAATATATGCCAACAGCATTCAGTCATTCAATAAATACGAAAATGACTACTTCATATAGGTATACACTTTCTGAGAAGACGATTATTTATCTTTTATTTTGCATTCGTACTAGAGCTTGTAATTATTACCCTAGTCTATTAATGTGGCCATGACTAATGAGATAGAATAAAACATATCACATATCTAAATTTAGTCTTGTACGGTTGTAAATGTGGCATGTAAACTCACTCGTTACATTCACATGGCAAAATAAATTGGTTTGATTCGTTTTTGTTGTCACGCAGTTCAAAATCGCAATTCATATCTTTTCTAATTATATTTAATCTCTGTAAACTTATGAATGTGAAGGGGGATGTGGAGTTGGAGTTGTAGGCGATGTCAATTGATGTAAAATGTAAACAGCTGTGAAATAAGCTGAACGCTTCTGACAATAAGAATAAAACCAATCCAAAAGCGATGAAGACATTACGGTACCTCCGGTAGTTCTTAGACTTTGATATTCTCGATTTCATTTTCTGTTCAAGTTCAGTACTATTTGGTCTTTGCGGTAGTTCTAATTCTATATATACATATATGAGAAGTTTCATCAGAGGTAAAAAAGAGGCTTCAGACCAGTTCAAACTGGTGCCGACATAAAACCGACAAAAAACTCTACAATGCACGTCGCTCAGTTCAAGTATTACGGTGGTTTATGTGACATTTCGCCTGTCATCCCCCACATTTCACAGCAAGCACAAGAAAACTACTAACTACCGACGCTATGGTTGCGACGCTCATGTCCACGCATTTCGCTTGCTTTTTATTTGAACAAAATTAGTTCCGTGATAACTCTCAAAAAATGTTGCCGAGTTTTTTAAAGTTCGGATGCTCGGGTTGTTTTAATGTAGTAAATAGGGACTGTAATGGCATCCCCAGCATCGATTAGAATCCTTTCTGTAAGGTTCAGTCCTAACTGGTAACTGGCCACCGCCACATGAGCGCTTTTGCCTTATTAGCGATGCGGATACCGAACGATTACTTCCCTACTCTAATTATCCTTCCCACTGATGGTCCACTGATCTCCCCTTATTTATATATAATTGGAAACAAAGGACCCTCGTAATGCTACATTTGCCTTTATGGAATTATTTCAACACTTTAGAGCCAGTCAAAGACAAGTGGATAGATTAGATGCGTCTCTTGTTCTTGTCAAGTCAAAGTTTTACTGATAGGACTTAATTAAAAGTAACTTCAATCCTGTGCAATTGATTAAATTAGTTGGATTCAATTTAACATCAGATTTTTTGCATGTTTTATAAAGTTTCCTGCCTACACGACATGAAAGTAATCCGTATTTATTTCGAAAATTGATCGTCTGCCAGTGTCGCTTCTTTTGTTTACTCGACTTGATACTTTATAAACATTTTTTTCTTAGCTGTTTATATTCGAGAAGGTTGCGAAAAATTTAATATTAATGCCTTGGCTGCTTGGTACAGCGTTCGGAAAATTTTATTTCGCATGTAATTAAAGTTTGGTGTTGCTCGTCGTCGTCGCCCAAAATGGCAAAATTCCATCTACGACATCACGTTAAAGTACAGTGTGGCATGCCACCGCGAGGTCGCACCCTTTAGCGACCCCCAACGGTGTGCTCTTCACCTCTGCTCACTCACCACGTCAGCAACAATTCCACGCCACCATCGTACATACAGAAGACCCACTCACGTATTACGTGCATTAAGCACTTCAATGTTTCAACCAATGTAATTATATTTGAAATCTCCGTGGGTGATATTGTTTTGCCGCATTGTACAAACGCCACTCAACGACTTAACACATTTCAATTTCCGTATCCACAATGCCAAACATTTTTCTATCAACAAGTAATAAAAATTTCAAGTAGAAGTTGCATGCATTTGTATAGGTACGTGATACAGTTCCAATCCGAAACGTAGAATTTATTTATTTCCTGAGCGATGTGTCCTGCGAGCGGAAAAATTATTGGAGCTGAAAACTAATATAGCAAACGAAAAACACGTAGATAAATTTGCACGGCATACTTTGTTGACATTGTTTCGCGAGATAATTCGATCGAAAAGCGCGTTGAAAATGTTTCAACTCCATTCAGGTAGCGGGATTTTTCATGTTGGTACTTATATATGATTGCAATGATGGGTCCTTATATCGATTGGCGTTTTAAGCGTGCGACAGGAGAAAAATTGTGATTTTAGAAAAATGTTACACTGCGACTCGAAGCACGTTGATAAAAGCAAGAGCTTTTGATTCTGAACGAGTGAATCAATTGAGAAGAAAGCAAATGAAATAAAACAAACAATACCTGAACTGTTCAACTGCTTTTCTGTTTTGCTGTTAGATGTATAAAAAACGAAAAAATAAAAAATAAAACGTTTCGCCCCGAATTAAAAGAAGTCGAGCCTCTAGAGTTAATTGTCAACGTCAATGAAACATACTCATCGTAATTAAATTAGACACATGGCAGCTATACCACACAGCACTAATGCCTATACTATGAACATAGTATATACATATAGTCGTAACGTAAATAAACTCTCTGCACTTCGGCGAATTTCCACTTTTTATTTTATGTTTATGAGCGCTCAAGTGTAATAAACTAGTCGTAGACTTTGCTATATACTTCGAACGTTTGTGCAAATTGAGCTAACAAGGCACGCCTTGTATGCGTTATTAAAACTATTTATTTTACTTATAAAATAAATTAGAAGAATGTTTCGCAAATGGATGACAAACTGACAGTGCATTACTTTGCGCTGGCACGTTGTAAGTGACAACTTGAAATTTATATCAGACTGGACAATTTGCTATGTGTATATAAACGAGGCAACGAGTAAACATCGCTAATATTAAAACCCATAAGACGTTTAGTAAAATCATTTTGAAACTATAAAACTTTTATTTAATTTTTTTTAAATGTTATATAAAAATTATTATAGTTGATTTAAACAATAGGTATACCCGTACCCGCACATAAAATTTACGGTAGATCGTAGATTTTGACATTTTATAAAATGTTGTTAACATAAATTGAAGAAAGGAAACTTGGGGAAACATAACACAATGCGACAAAACACCAACTTCAACGACTTGAAATCAAGCTAGGCGGATAAAATTATATTACACCCTCTTACAACTCGCAAATGTTCAGCAGCATGAGGAGATGCAACTTATTTTCAAGCAAAACGAACGAAAATGAAAAAAAAAATTATAAAAATTCAAGTACTCTTAAAATTAAAATCTTCATCATGCAACATTTCCACTCACATACAATTAGACAAGCGCACCACAACATCATCACTGTTAATTAAATGCAATAAAACTAGTCCTAGATATATAAATTATTTACACTTTTAATTAAATTCGAAAGTCCTCATAGTTTTTCAACGATTTAATTAAATTAATTTTTTTAATTAAATATTGATATAGGTATACGCAATCATAACTATATTATATCAGTTGATTTATTCGGTGATTTGTTTTAAATTTGCAATTAAAAATATTACTTAGTTTATAAGTGGTTTTAACTTTTTTTTGTGAACTACGAAACATACAGTTCAATAAATTTCACAATTTAAAATTCATCATCACAACACCACTACCGCACCATATTATTTAAATCAGCTTATTGTCTAGTCTACTGTACACGTTATGATCGCATTGTGTTCAACCAACCATCATCATCATCATCTGAAATTGATGCAATTATCTTTTATGCAATGCAAATTAGTTGCTTAAACCTCTCCCGGTTTAACTCAATTATAATATTTTAAACGCGACTTTCATTTACTTACGTAAGTAATTTAGATAGGTATATAGCGGAAGCCGAAAGAGAAAAAGAATAATCACAAAGAATAAAGGATACAAGGCACATCACAGAAGAGGAAGGGACGAAGTCATAAGGATCACACTTTATTATTGTCTCCTACGTAGGTCTATCTACTCAGAGCAAGTTAAGTTTTGTCTGAGTCGACTTGTCACCAGCGTAAGAGTTACCTTAATTATGATAAGAAGCACTGTGTGTGTTTCAGTATAACTTAAGACAGTGGCGTACCATGTATGTACCTACAAATATGCCGCCCTTACCTATAACAATAAACACAATTCACGCTTCCTCAAAATGGAAAAACGGTAAAGAGTAGTTTTTCATCCGATGTGAGTCATTTGCCTACATAGCGCCCTTTTAACATCTGATAGTAGTTACGCCTATGTATAAAGAAACTTAATAAAAAGGAAAGAGCAACACCCACACAAAAAGTTCAGAAAGTACCAAGTACTCATCTTAACGTAACACGTTTCTGTCTCTGCATCTTTCGCTGGCAACTAGCAATGTGGCAGTTAACTAGAATTAAAGATTCAAATATTTGCAATGAGATAGCAGCTCTTACTGCAGATGCTTGTGCGGATTATTACCAAACTTCAGCGACTAATAGTCTTAAGATGTTTGCAGATTCCAAGTTATCCGAGTGCTAAGCTAATTACACTCATGGGGAGTGAAAAAGCAAAGAGCAAAACTGCAAAAGAACTTCTTGTATTATGAATACGTATATATAGAGGTGCGATGGATAATATTCAAAATATTCACACCTTTCAGCTTTCTGCCATACCATGCAACATTTTGTGTGTTATTAACTTGTTCACTTACTAAAACTTTGTTTTAGTTAGATCGAGTTCGATTGGCTCATTTAACTTTCACGCTCAACTAATCTAACTTCATCCATGTATCCGGCATCCTGCTTGTCCTCCTATATTATCACATATTAATTTACCAAGCGGTTATAGATATTTTTCTTGAAGCGAGTTGTCCATGAAAAGAAAACTTTGTAATTTGTTAATGTTAAATGCTTTCATAGGAAAACACATTTTAGGAAAGCTTAACCACACCATAGAGTTATAATATTCCTAGAGGGAATGCTCTGGTCCGCCATATTGATTTGCACCATAACAGACTAAAACCCTAAAAGGCAGACTACCCAAAGTACATGCACAAACTAGTGTCGCGAGACTGGAGTCTATTTCAAATTTCGTTTTTTTTTAGGTGCAATACAATATGGCGATTGGGTTTAATCTTCTTCCGTCCCCTGGCTGCATGCCCCTCGCCAATAAATTGAGTTTATGTTCTCTCTATAGGCTTCTATCTCTATGAATCCCACAGTGATAAGATTATTTATAAGATTATTTATAAGATAATTAAGATTGTCACTGTGAGATTAAGCTTACCTAAAATTTGTCTTCTTATGAATACAAACCACAGTTTCCAATTGATGTTTGATGTTTTACGTTTATTAAATGCTTTCGTTACCTATATCACTCTAAACTACCCAGAGTAACTCTTAACTACTGGAGTGAATAAATCGGCAGCAGCTATTTCAAGTTACGTTTATTTAGAAAGGAACATTTGCATTCATGTGAACGCCTCTCGCACTTCGCACTTTAATTACTTATCGTGTCATTTATCTCCAGAACTACCCTCGACCGAGGACGTTAGCGTCAACGTCGGTTGTCGGACATCATTTACCGTATATTTGTCAGCTCCTATTTAGAATGGTAAAACCGGAGCAGCGAGTACAGCAGCCATTCGCATGAGAGCATGGGAATATTGTATTTCGTCCAGCTACATCCCGTGTAATTGAATTGTATTCAAAGGCTTCCTTGTCGTAGGTATTATATATAGGTACCTACGTTTATCCACAAGTAGTATTATATCTAAGGTGCATGGGCTAAGCTAAAATCCAAAATGATGCCCGAACGGATCCATCTCTCGTCAGGCTCAGGCACACATATTCCATTAAAATCCATATCATGATCCTTTCCAGTAAGTTTATCATCATCATTTTTTGTAATATGTCGTACCTATTCAAACAACCCCAGATGTATACGCAAAAAAAGCCAATATGTGCATTGCATGCAGGGCGTAACCAGACTCTCATTGAGAGGGCCGGAATATTCAAATTAGAAACATGATAAAAAAATTCACAAAATTACATATATTTTTTTTAATCCACACACAGTAGAACGAGGGCACGAGGTGGGACTTTAGACTCCTCAGCCCCGATCCTGGTTACGCCTATGATTGCATGTGCATGAATATATAGCTGGTTTTGTCTCGTTTCGTGTTTCGTATATGTATATGCGAAACACTCATCAATCATTCTTGTTTCGTTCGACTAGAAGAGAAAATATCCGGGCTGTTGTCCGAAAACGGGAAAAGCGCGCGTGGAAAGATCTTTAATCGATAAATTTGCTATATACTCAGCAAAGTCGAGTTGTTATTTCCATTTCCGCTGTCGTTTTCGCCAGGAATTAACTGTAATTGATCAATTTGTCGCGAGAAGGGATTCGGAATGTTTTTCTTTTTTTTTTATTGCTTGCGATTTATTCCCAACGAGAGTAACTGAAATCGAAACCGATAAATAAGTTTCAAAATAAACTCGATGCATGCATGCAATGCCGAAAGTAACTAAATAAATATATAACTCTATATGGTATAGAGTAACGTACTTTAAAACATATAAAGGCTTGGTAATTTATCTTTTTATTTAGTTCGCTTGTTATTTATTTTATTCCATTCTATAGGAACAAATGCCACAACAAATTGTGTGCTTGCGGCTATAATCGATTTTTTTTATCTTCAATGCGAATCCGTGTACTTTTGTTTTGCATCAAATGCTTTGTTGGGTTGTTTTTCTTCATGTTTTTCTTGTCGTCAATGAATACAAACTAATTAGTTTGTTCAGAGACGGGGAGTGTCACTTCAATATAGCCCAAATTGTATATTTTTGCGCCTTTTTCCGAGTATTTAAATCAAGTTGTAATATTTCGTTGGGGAATTTAATTTGAATAATGAAGAATTAAAAATCTATTTATCGATTTAGCGTAAAGAGTATTACGAACCCAAACCCAAAAAGACTATAATTAGTGCACAAAATATTATACAAGTTCGTTCACGCTGGCGGTAATATATTTTCCAAAAACCAAATATGCATCAACGGCATTAATCTCATTTTAATTAGAATCCGCTTCACGTGCGCGGTTTCATATAAATTTCCCAACGATTTTTCGTTTTCTAGCTGCAGCTACATCTAGGACAAAGAGCATGGTTTAGAATTAAATTTTATAAAATGTCAGGCTTACGTTCCGTCGCACTTATTCGATAATTAATCTAGTGGGATAATTAAAATACAAAACACTGAAATTAAATTCTATCAGTTCATAGTAAATTAATTTATTTACGACGATTGTAAATCATATTTAAAAATGTTATATTCTTAATCGATTGCTCAATTTATATTTGGAAATTTACTGTAAACAAATAAATATATAAACTTTGAATTAATGGCACGCGCTCGTTGAGGGTCATCAGATCCGTCGCGTATAATAACGACCCTTATATTTTAATATGAATAAATTTTTACCATTGGTTTCCGTAAAATTTACCGACCTAAATAAATGTATATATGCACAATACAAATGTGAATTAGATGAGGAACACATGCCACTCATTTATTTTTGTTGGTGTTAATTAATAATTATTTGAATTTTATTTATGTGCTGTATAAATAAATAAATGAGTAAATGCGTTCAATTGGTTTATTTTAGTCAAAAAACTAGCATATGTTGAAAAGTATTAAAAATTTCGTTTAATTTCCAAAACCAAATTGAAACGCTTAAATGTATAAGTTCTCAATGGGGTCTGTGCATGCTTTTTTTTAAAATTTTTTTTATGAAATTAGTATTGAATTATTCATCCCTACATTTTTAAAATTTTATTTTAAACATGGTTTTTGGCGGAGAAAACATTTTTTAAAGTTTGAAATTTGACGTTTTGTTCAATTATCTTTTGAAATAATGATGACTCATAGCATTGGAATTTCCCCTAGATTTCTGTAACTTGTTTGGTAGATCTTTTAAAATGACATCGCTTTTACGCGACCTTGTTGATGTTTTGAGGCTCTAGCCTGACCGAAGACAGTCTTTGGGCCTGACACTCAGTTCATTCGGCCCGATTCGGCCTTGAATCGGTATAGATCGACAAAGCGATGAATCATCTTTATTTCCCGCGGCATAGTACAGTTTAAATTTAGGGTGGATTTTGAAGAACCATTTTTAACAACAAATAAATTTTTTTTTAAATGATTGTTAGTACCATGTCCTATAATTAGTTTTATGCTAACGATTTTTGGTACTTTTTTTCAATTTTAAAATTCATGCACTAACTATTTGAGTGTGCGCCCAAAACATCCAAGTAAAAATAAATGCAATTAACACAAAATTGGGATTTTCATTCAATTTGGCGCAATATCGAGCCAGAGAAAAAGTTATTGACTCGATGCATAAATAAAAATACTCTGATCGCGTTTTAGTTATATTCGAAGCGAAAGGAATTCAGAATAAATTAATTAATGGATTAATTAGAGATAATTAACTACGACCTAACAAAGCGTTGTGAAAATCCCTTATTCGTAATTGTGTTAGTGGTGGTTCTGTTCTTCTATGAACATTAGGATTATGGTCGAAGCGCCTCGACTCGACGTCGAATGATTTCCGTAATAAGTGCTGTTAATCGGTTGTAAAATGTGGTTGAAAACTGGAACGGCAGAAGGTTCGTTACCGGCGAGTAGATTTACAACTTCCAAGAGTGGATACTTTGCATTTGCGAGAGGGTATTTACGCCTTGCGCGTTATTAATATTTATCAAGAACGTTTTCAGTTTATTATGGTTTTGCTTGTAAAGTTGGCATTGATTGGCAATTAATTATTATTTCAATGAAAAAAAAATCTGTTTGAAGATTTTCTAAAACTCAGAACTCTATTATGTTGCGGGAGGGCTAATTATGGTATCATTAACGTGTCGTTAGTAAAATTGCTGATAATATTATACGAGGGTTACTGGAATGTGAAATTAAAAAGTAACGTTTTGCAAGTTTTTGTGTAAAATTTATGAGAAAATTGATATCGACTGGGGGTGTCTGGGTAAATGTTATATGTTATTACGTGCTGTGCATATTTACATTATGCAGTATTTTTTTTTTTTACAAAATGTAGATAGTGTCACGGATAATATTACAATCCACGTTCGACACGAACGTTTCTGTTACGTAAATAACTAAATGGTTACATAAGTAAATATGAGAGTGTAAATTGTGACTGAAATATCAGCATTATCAGAAACCATGCACGGCTAGACGAAGGTGATGGAAGGTGAGTATGGTTGTGGTTGTTAAAGGGATAGAACACTACAACGAATATTAGGGGTGTTGTTGAAGTTGAAGTCAAACTTGTATACGCCGGCGTCAACTAGGGAATGGTATATGGAATATGGAACGGAATGAAATGAAGTAGTTCGCGAGTCAGTCGAAATTAAGCGATTATGAAGTGATTTACGAGGTCTCACTGGTGTGGGGCAAACAGTGTATGTAGATTGTCGTCAAGCCCTTTACTAAACCTAAACCTCTATATCCATATAGATATATAAATATAACACTCTAGGAGTCTAGGACATTACGCCGCTTTTCTCATTCACGCAAACCTCTAATGTGCCCAGATAAATGAGACATTTACACTGTTGTCATTCACCATCATAAATCATTGTGTTTATGCCAAAAAATAACGAAAGTATATACTTAAACGCCATTCGCAACTTGATCGTTAAAAGTGTAACAATGTGAATGATGACATGTATTGTGCAGAATCAGCATACATGATATGAGGACTATTATAGATAAAGATAAAGCTCTAGTCGTCCAGTCTAATAGTGTTGACGCATGAAAGACGTAAATGTAACGAAACATCCATAGACATAGTAAGGATAGACGGAGCATGTTCATATGTCGTCGCCGGGTGTAACACTCTTACCAAGGAAGGCATAGACAAGAGAGGGCAAATCAGTGCCTTTGGGAGACATAAAGAAGACATTTGTTTTTCTTTTCCCCTGGCGCTGATGGCAAAGCAGCAAAGACAGAAACTTGCTTCAGCTTGCTTGGTTATTTTTAGTTTCACGTTTCGCCGCTAGAAAATAAGCGCCAGGGGAAAATAAGCATTGTCCACCTCTTTCCCTCTTTTCTGTCTGTCCTTATGTGTCCTATGTCTGTCCTATCCAAATGTGTCTCTATAGACACTGGAGACACATTTGGATTATTTATAAATTTCAAAATAATCAATTCCAATAAATCTTCTTTTTTAATTCGTAAGTCTTAATTTTTTACTGAAATATGATAAACATGGATAAGTAGGTTGATAGGTGTGCTTACGCATTGGTTCTATACCTATCTTCATATTAAAATTCAAGACTCAAGATATTTGATCCCTCCGCATGCACTTTACTTAATGGACTTCCTATAAACCTTGAAGAGGGAAACCGACCTTTTCCTTGTTACATATATAGTCCTAAGTTTATTAGTTTCGAAAAGGGAGTTATGTAATATGTCAAATTTCAATCATTCATATTTGAATATTCGATATTCAAATAGTCTAGGCGAGTGCGGTTAACAAATAATCACTTGTCAGCCTCAAGGCCGCGTTGTATATTTTTATCCTTTTCAAGTTCTTTGTTGAGGTTTTACCGAGCCGCTAGCTACTGCCACTATATACTGCCTCTTGTTTACAGTTGTACATTTTTCTCAGAAAATTGAATTTATTCCATACTCTTCGATGTTCACGAAAAGTCCTTGTTCGTGGAAACTATTCTCAATTTCATCTTTTCATCAAGACCGCGGAATCACATCAAATTTACGTTTGTTGTTTTGTTAAGATTCTAAAAAGGTACACGAAAAAACATTGTTCTATACTTACCTATATATGTATATATAATAAAAGTACACAAATGTTAAAAGATTTTAAGACCCCCTGCGCTTTTAAAGTTATTTCGAGACGAGACTTCCTCCGATGCGGAGAGTCGGTTGGGCGGTCGTAGAGTCAAAAGAAATAAAGTACGAAAGTACGTCAGGAAATCGGAACTGAAATAAAATCTCAGTCAAGTCAACTCAACTCTACCCTAATGCTTATACACACAGATAAAAGCAAAGAAGGACATACAATCTTTCAACTCCAACACTCCCCATAATAATAATAATAATAATAATAATAATAATGCATTGGTACCCGATGTCAACTTAAACTTGGAAAAAGAAAGATAGTACGAAGAATGTGCACATGTTTTCGATTTGTTTATGTAACGTAACGCCGTGTGCCTGTGTAATTTCATTATTATTAGTATTATTGTATACATATATGCATAAATGTATATTTGCTGCTTTCAATGTTGCATTTGTTAGTATGCTGTTCTGTTGACAGATAAAGTGCTCCACACGTTTTTGCTTTTTAAAAGGGAATAGCGGTAGTAACAAGATAAACAAATTAACTTGAATACAATATGTTCATCAACAGTATACTATTAGTAGCAATATAAGAGAACACGGAACAGACAGGACAGAACAGGCACAAAGTAATAATCAATCTACATTATATGATTAGCTATAGTATACGTAAATAAAACCATGCAATTAGTTTCAAGTATCATACAGCTTACAGCTGGTATCATAATATGTCGGGGTGCGCACCCTACAGAGACGGCGCCACATGTAAAGTTTGAATTTACCGCAAGAATTAACGAGTTTTAGCACAAAAAATTCCATAACGTGAATTTTTATATCCATAATTAAAGTTCATATGATATTGAACTAGACCGAAGGGTGGAGGGCCAACCTCAACCACGAACAGTATATCATAATTGTAAGTCAACACAGTAATAGCATTTAACCAAGATTAGATTGGCGACAACCAGCATCCCAAAACATAAGAATCTACAGCAGCAGGCGCGAGTCCGAATAAACTCCACTGTCGCCCTGCCGGATAATGACCTACACTCGGCACGAACAGAACACGCCGCCTCGAGGTGAATCGCATAGTTATAGTTCAAGGCGACGCGAACGACAGGAAAGAGAACGTTCAACTGGTTGCATATAGTGCACAGCCAGCTCTGTCTCAATGTCCACAACTCAATAAAAAAAGTGTTTTTTTTTTCAAAACTATTATTATCTAGTCTGTAAACAAAACGTATATAAATATTAATTAATATAAATTAAATTAATATTCACATTTACTGAGCACGGCATGTTTATAATTAGATTCATATTAGTGCTAGGAAATGGCACAGTTATCGAGGTGCACTTGGAGCAATCTGCTCCGGGCTCCAAATTTTTGTGGAACTCCGGCACAACATTTTCATTGTTGGAGAAATCATAATTATTTTTAATTAAAAGATAGAAGTGCAGGAGGTAAGTTTGTTCCATTGTGCTAAATTTGTAGTTACGCCCCTGGCGTTGGGCAATTATGAAATTTGTATCACAATTTGCTATAAAATGCAAAATGCATCCTAACAAAGTGCATAAATAAAGTTTTATTATAACATGCGTTGCATGTTGCATTTTCATTGCAATCAATGGTGCAGTGTAATTTTTGTTTGTTAATAATTATAGGAAAATATAGGAAACTGGAAATATTATAGTTTTGATTCATATTAATGAAAACACACACGTTTAAATTAAAAATGCATGTCATAAATGCATATGTTAATACATTATTAAATTAATGGATAACGAACTGGTGCATGGTGCATGTTATGCTGCACGTTAATCTTAAATTATCTTTTTATTGCATTGGGGTCTCCACATATGCGACTCGACATTGATGTGGATGTGGGATATGTAAAAGCTACAAGGGGAATTATTATCTCGGTAAATTATATTAGTATACTTTGTTGATATGTAAATACGCTTTATTGTTTAGTTTAGCATTTACAATTTTCCATAGTGTGAAATATATCACGCTTTTAATCACTTTTGTCCCACTGTGCCACTATTAGAATGATGTATATGTTATTTGTGTGTTTATATAACATATATGTATAAATTTTATTATTTTAAAATTAACTACATGGTGGCAAAGGAAAGAGAAGCACGTATGTAGTGAAGGATGGTAATTTTAGTTATCGGCTCGCAGTGCGCAAAAGTTTTTTTTTTGCGCGCACCTACTATTTTATGTACATTTTATGCAACAGAAGTTGTGCTAGCGCAGTTGCATAAAACATTCTCTAATAACGCTATTGATATATCCATCTCCTTCTTTCTCGTTATATTTTCCATTCAATAATAGACAGTTGTTGTTTGGGTTGCATACGTTTTGAGATTGTTCAACGTGCTTGTCGATATGTAACCTCCCGTTTT
Source organism: Liometoxenus newtonarum (assembly GCA_030264535.1). NCBI lineage: Eukaryota > Metazoa > Arthropoda > Insecta > Coleoptera > Staphylinidae > Liometoxenus > Liometoxenus newtonarum. The sequence continues at coordinate 14,043 of JARJEB010002071.1, forward strand.
ATTACTCGCACTCGCTCAGAAGACCTTTCTCAACGCAACTTGTTGAGAAAATAACTATTTTAAAACCTGCCACCAAAATACGAACTACGATCGTCTCGTTAATATTGCACTCACCATAATAATTTAATTTAATTAACATGCAACATTTTGTTATAATTTATCCTTTTGTTGTTATAATTATATATCATGCAGCTATAACGGGTAGTTGTAAAGTTAAATGTTGAATATCGTGTTTCGCATTGAGCTTATGATGCTTCAGAAAGTAAGAAAGAAAGGATATAATGGCGTAGGTGTCTCATACATGGTTGGGGTTGTAGGAGCCCCGCATGTGTGCAATTTCTGCGTCGTGTTCCGAGGAATGCATTTCTTAATGCTTTTGACACGTATAGTCATATTGACACGCAGCTTCCAACAAAAAGAAACTAGGTGAGCACAACAGGACATCCTGGCGAGATTAAATGTTTTCGTATACCTATAGGTATACACGGTGTCCAAGATAAGAATGCACAGCATGGGGATCTTGAAAACGGTAAAAGATACAGGGTGGCTTAAATTAGGAAAAAGTTGCACTATTTAGAGTATGTTTACATGCTTGGCTTTAGAAGCATAATGTGTGATACATCGTT
>JARJEB010002077.1:0-21332 GCA_030264535.1 Liometoxenus newtonarum
TTGCGGAGCTCTTCGCGACGTCGTCATGTATACCTACTCAGGGCCGGAGTATGCCTATCGTAGGCCCTAGGCACTTAACTGAAATTTTGAAATTTTTATTGTTGATGACCAAAAAAAAGCTCTCAAGTCTCAAATTTTCATCTCATCAGTCTTCGTGGGCACTCTAAATTTTCTTAGGCCCTAGGCACAGTGCCTACTCTGACTAATGGATGATACGGCCCTGTACCTACTTCCTTACAACAACGACGTAAATGTGTTTGTTTTAAGTCCTCAAGTGCACAAGTCGTCATCGTCGACGAGGTAAATTTATTATTTATTCTGTCGATTGCTGATGTTGATGTCAATGTGTGGTGACTGTTGCATTTTTCCGATTACAAATATATTCGTTCCCTCTGCGGTTTTGTGTTACTGTTCAAGTATGAGTACTTTATTCGAAACGAGCCAAAATATGGATGATGAGTTACTGCTTTCGTGCTCATTCCGATTTCAAACTGGCAATAGCTCAGACTGGTAGTGCTATTGCATGAAGTGAACAGGGAGAGGGAGAGTGCTCCGTTAGCCTTCGGCGTTCCCCTTTTTGATAAGTCTTGTTATCGTTTTGAATTATTACGCGTTGCCGATATCGAAGCTCAACTAAACTGTGCTATGGGGAAAGGAGAAAATTGTAGTCGCCCCTGCTATAAAAACATCAACCTACAAAAGCCATGCCATCTATTTATATCTGCAATATCATACTTTTATATGACATTCTAAGGTACCAGGAAAACTTTGCCCTTCTTAACTACTTTCCTCAGTTAAAACTTCTTAGCACCATTTTCTAACTTGTTAAATATTAAAATTTACGTTACCATTAACATTGATGTGACACGATAATATTTTTGTTTGCGTTAAATAATGTGGTGACTTGTGAGATAAATAAAAGTCTGAAGATTTATTTAAACGAAATTACCAAGTCGTTCATAATGCATTCATGTTAAGTCGATGAATAAACCTCTAAACCAGCGTCCGACAGTTTTATTTTCTTTCACGTGTTCGTTCGCAGTCTTCGGGTTTTGGCTTAGTGCTGATGATTGTGTGGCTTTGGTAAAACGAGCAGTTTTATTCAAGTTTCGTGCGTGAAACAAAAAAGAGACTTGCACGTTGAAACAAGAGCGACAACAATGTGAAGGCAATGCACCACGTTGTTAATATATTCTCGCGTTGTCCCTTTCGGAGAGACTTGTTAAACAGCACTAACAAGAAGCGGATGTTCTGCATTAGTCCGATCATTTCCACCTCGAAAAAGAAACCTTAATAATCATACGTATTTAGAGGCTCTTTATAACACGTTCTCACGTCATGTCACTGGAACGCTTGCATTCGTTTTAGGGCTTTTGTTTTCGTCGACTTAAAATAAGCGCGTGAAGCAAATAAAAGAGACATAAAAAACAATAATGCCACGGCAACTCAGCTAAGCCTAGAATGTTAGACAATTGTAAGTGCCTGTGTGTGTGCATTTGTGTGGATGGGTGTTTGTAGGCATTATATTCAAGCGCGACAAATGTTTGTGTGTGCTTTTAGTCGCTCAGTCTTTCTATTTCTATATTACGGTTGCAACGATTTCGTTTTGTAGGTGTTTCTAATGGCCTCCTAATTATCTTCTTGGGGCATTTTAAACAAGATACAGAAACTTAAAGAAAAAATATTACAGCTAACGTTGAAACAAAAAAAAAAAGTAGACGACGAATAAACGGCGGTCGTTCATCATTTCGTGTCGAGTCTCTGTGAACTCGTCGCGCGCAGACAACCGAAAAGTCGTTCCAATTTTCTTGTTAGCTCACATCAAAGGAACCGTGCCTAAAGTGTATATAACACACCAAGTACAAAAACAAAAATTAATGCTTCGTTCACGTTCAATGCGGTGATGTTGATGGGTAGACATGCATGCTGCGTATACTCGTAGCACTTAAAGTTAAAATTCAACCATTTATTTTAAGGCAACCTGTTAAATGCGTCTAATACTAATTTGTACTGACTGTTGTGGGCATTACTCAATGTAAAGTCGAACCTGAAAGGTATATACAAGAAAAGCAAAAATTTATGAAAATTACACAGTAACCAAGTGAATCATCTAATATTTTCCTAAAAATTCTGCCCAAAGTTGTATAAACTTGTTAAGTTCTCAGTTTATATCGATCTTTTATCTTTGCTAGCTTGACTTGGAAGCGCAAAACAGGCTTTCACGTAGCAAGAAAGATGGCTAGACAGTAGAGCAATTAACCGTACAGGTTGCCACATGTTAAATTATTTAAAATACGTTATAAATCGCACGGTTTTATCGTCCTTATCTCTTGCAACTTCAGTTCTTCAGGACTCCAGCAACGTAGACGTTAAACCTTATCTCTTGCAACTTCAGTTCTTCAGCACTCCAGCAACGTAGACGTTAAACAATGGATCGGTCGATCTGCTTACAATAGTCTATATATAGTGAGATGCAGACTACAGCCCAGACACTATGTACCCCATTCCATTCCCAGCAAGTTCCCAGCCCAGTCTCAACCAAGCCGATAACTGTATGGGTTTACCTTTGAGTTTTAGTCGCTTAAGTTCATATAAAACGACAAGGTACGCCATTCTCTTAAACATGTATATTATGCATGCATTCAACTTATGAAGCGTTTCTCTAGCACCCTTTAAACCTTTTCACTCCCCCTTGTTTGGATAATATTAATAAGTAAAACAACAGCATCGCCCTATGTCCCTGCTCCTGACTATTTGAAGAATGTAAAGCTTTACTAAGGAAGGCTAAGAGAACTTATCTGATATTGTCTAAGCTTGAGGTGCGTACCCCCTAATAGATCCCATAGCAAATAAATTAGAATATCGTATAATAGTAATGCATCCGACAGATTTTTTTACTACGAGACTATAACCCTCTGATTAATTCAGTTCAGAATATCAGAGGTTTCCCGATAACGCTCTGGTACCATCGTATCTAAATTAAAGTGCATCATTAAACTAAGTGAGAGTAGGTCCTACATCTTGTGTGTCCTACATCAGCTGATTTTACATAAAAAAAGTAGTATGGGCCGTCTTTTTGTTGCGTCATAATTTTGATGGCTATTGAAAGTTTCTGTAAAAAACCATTATTCCGGGGTGTAGCTGTAACACTGGCGTGCGTTTGGCTTTTGTGCATTTTCGCTTTATTTAGCTATCGTACTTTCGTCCTTTATACAATTTTACGAAACGCGTTCTGCCTCCGTCGTCCTCGATAATTTTTAAATTACATCCAACAACAAAAGCCATCGTGGAAGAAGAACGCCGTTGGGTTTCGTTATGTGCAGCAAGCGAAGCAACGCGACAACGATTGTTGGAACTTATTTTTTAAAGAATTTTAAAGCTCCGTCCGGGCTTCGTTTAATTAAAAAATCGTGCAGAAAATTGAAGCGAGCTTCCTTCGATTTTTCCATTCAAGTGTTATGTTTAAGAGTGTATTTCAAAATTTTGTAGAATTTTATCGCGATAGATAAAAAGCCAGGCTTTGTTCAGCGAATAGGAAATATACCTTTTGATATTATGGCATCGGGACTCGTAAATACTCGTAAATAAGGATAAGAGTTTAATTAAGGACCGTCCCCCTTTATCCACCCTGTTTGATTGGTTATTCAAAAATTTGGGCTAGAATTAAAATTAAATTGATGTGATTGAATTAACGAGCATCTGTCTGTTTGGTATAACGTTTATCAATTCGGGAAATGACGTTTTCCGCTATACGTACTAACTAAACCCAGAGGTTTATCATGTTTGTCAGCTCATGAAGTAATTCACGGTCCATGGAAGCACCACTGCTACGTAATACCTACATAGATACATAAAGCAGCAGTGAATATTTGCTGAATAAATAAATACCGTGCCGGAAATGCAAATACACGAAAATCTATGGTGGCTACGTTTGAACGTTCGATTTAAATCTAATTTTATTTGCTCAGTCTGCAATTACCGTCTGTTATAAGTTACTCTTTATATGATGGTACCATGTGGGTTCCCGGAATCAGGAACAAGAACTTTATTCGATTTTTCTCTTTCCTTTCATTTTTGGCTAGGTTTGTATTTGTACATGCATTACCAAGGCGAAGCTGGCGAACTTCAATCTCATAAAAATGTCAGCCAACGTCCGAATGATACATTTCCATATCAACTCGGGAACAAGGCTAGGTATGTGGAAGTGAAGTAATTTGTTCGAGTGTGTACGGGTTTAGATACAATACGATGGCGACTCGTTTGACAAAGATTCATTGTCGGTTGTTCGGTAGCCCGCACCATCAACAGACGTTAATTCCACCGATTTTCTGATTACAATCCACATATATACATATATTTCATATGGAAAGGAGGCGAATTGGTATGGATCGTAGTAGGATATTAAGCCGACTGCAAAATTTGATACGTCGCCGAGATAAGAGTTTTAATAATTGGGGAGGCCTTCATCAACATCCACATTAATAATATGGACGTCCGCTTGTTATACCACGTATATAGGCGATATAAAGTTCCCAACCCTCATGGAACCCACAATTATTCCCATTTCCCAGTAAATTTAAATAACACCCTGTCTTATACATATAGGTATGTAACGTAACAAACGGTCGTGTTCGTTGTTCGTGTTCGAGTCGAAATATTTTGGGTTTTTGGGGTCGTTAATTGCTAAGGGCTATATGTATAATAGTCGTTTCGATATTTTCGCTCATTAATTATTTCACAATTCATATTGGAGCTCAGAAGGAATTTGACTTCGAATTCTTCGCATCCTCATTCTCACATTTAACAATATATTGGTTCAAAGCTAGCTTTTGACATCTTGCATCTTGAAATATGATGAGGGGCGCGTAACAATAAAGTAACGTTCGGCTAGCCGCTAGGGTGTCGTTGGAAAGTGGAAACATTTAAATATTCGAAAACTCCAAGTATTATTTCCCATATGGCTAGTCCTCTTATCTTAGTTTCGTTAAAATATTCCAATTTCGCCTGATGCGTATTCATTATCCGAATTCGTTGAGGGATAATGCGACATATCAACGAGGGAATCAAGGGATGATATGGTTGCGGGCATAAAGTAATAACTGGTTCAAATAAAATACTTTCGCGCTAGTATAAATGAAAATAATCATCACAGTGTGAGTGGAAATCGTTTAACTCCAACACCCTTTAATAAAACTGTTGGTCAAATGTATTGTTTGGAAAATTCTAACCGCGTTACGGCTCGATGCCTTTGCAACCCCTACATTTTCTTGCCTCATAGTTTGGTTCGCTTTCGGTCCACGGAGAGAAGTGTATTCATCACCGTGTATATTAAGGGGGGTAGTACGCATCATACATATATTTAATTTCACGCAGAGATGAACTGTCAAAAAGTTCCAGATTGCATCGCATCCAGAAATTTATGTACTGGGTACTTTAGCCTGGGTAAAACTTTAAATATATCAAAATACAAAATTCACATCATTGCGTGTGTAATGACGCAAGAACTCAGTGCCCTAGTCTTATAATCGGTACTGTGTTTTCTACAGAAGCAGAAAAGGGAAAATTGTTCGTGTGCAATGCGAGAGCAATGTTAAGAGTGTTGGGGTGTTGGCTGTAGCAGTAAATTCCGGATCGTTTATCAACGCAAGTCAGACGTATAGCTGGGTGGATTAAACCTACATTTATTGCGTTGCTTGTTTTTGTATGCGATTTGTAGGTGTACGGTTGTTTCGTTACACAGTTTTAGTTTCGTCCTCAACGTTTTCACGTTATCGTGCAACTAACTACGCGAGGGCACTAATTCCCTATGAGGAACCTACAATTCAGATCCGTATCTAAGATACCTAACGAAATAAATCCACTTTTTCCTATATTCGGAGGACATGGATTCGTGCAGATTTGCGTCAAAATCCCTTACCGATCAGAAATTGATCAAAACCATTACTTTACTTACTACAATACCTTTCATATGCTCAGAAAGTTAAAAGTCTCCTCTGTTCCTAAGTAAATTTGTTGAAATGAATTCGGCCCTGCATTATCTAAGTCAAGAAAATCGATTCGCGTTGCTTCCTGCGCCTTCGCCAACGCCGAATGTTCGTTAAACGATATATGCATATATACATTACGCAACGACTTGACGCATTTAGATGTTTTACTTGTAATTTCTGACCTAGGATAGATGAAACGTTTTTAGCCTCGATCTCGTTGAAACACCTTCATTAATTATCCTCACATCAACTGCAGACCGAATCGGCAGCCGCCTGATCCTCGTTTTGTCTTAACACTCATTGGCTTCTCATCCTATACCAACGGGCCCAAGTTGACGAGGGTCAGAAACGACACCGTGGGCCTGGCTAGGACCCTCTTATAAAATTCACAACACCCAGCAACACACCGCATAATATTATTAATATTGACGCATTAATTCGTGGACCATTTAATATTTTATGCAATTCGCGACACCCCCTCAAAATCAAAGAGTTTTATTTTATCTGTTTCAATTTATCGTAACTACTGTCTATTCATCTCGGAGTCTATTGTAAAGTTCTAAAGTTTAATTTGCTTCGATGCGTTTCTTCAATCATTATTGTTCTGAAATGTATGGAGGGCTTATGGTAATGGCAACAAGTAACAATGATCCATCGCTTCGTACCTTTCAATAACGCTCCTCTTTCTTTATGCTTTAATATGCGCAACTTAGGGTCAAAATTTATGAGAAATTTAATAACCCGAGATATAATTAAACTTTCCAACTATATATGCGAAACTAATTATATCTAAGGGATTAGTCTCAGTGCGATTGCAACTTGCTGCCTTTCATTTTAAAATCCTTTTATCCTCAACATTTTCAACTCATACCTTCAAATAACAAACATATTTATTTATAAATAAGAGAGTGTAACTAACATTTTCTTTATTATTTTGTTTTGCAGTGAAAGTAACAACGGCAGCACATGTTCCTTGGATTATGTACGACCACATCGTCGAAAATACTGAAAGGAAGATATGAATAGCAACGAGGAGTAACGATGGAACAAAACAGAACAGTGAAAAAGTGCTGTTATTCGCAAGAAGATAAACGAATAAAACGAATGGTGAATACATAAATGTGATAAAATAATTAATTCCAAGAAAGACTTATTCTAAATATTTATATTTATTACTGTTATTAATTACTGTGAATATAAAAAGAAGTAAAAGTACGAGTTGAAAATTGCGTAATAAAGTGAAAGTTCTTAGGAAATATAATTGAAATCTACGTCAAACAACAATTAATAGTGTTAACTCTCAAAAATTCAATAATTCCAATATTCATAGGAAAACATTAATGTAAAATTTAATAATGAAAAGCTTGCCTGGACTTTGTTATTGTAAATAAATTTAAATACAAATCGAACTTGAATAAAAAGCGAAGGAACGAACATAATGACTTCAAGGATTAACCAGCAAGCAGGGATTTAGATAATATATGACGAGTGATACATTTTTTAAGTACTCTTGACGCATTTCAGCATTAATCCACATTTCTTAGTTCAGACTCGACAACGATATTTCTAGATTGTAAGTGCGTCATTCATGCTCGACGCAATTAACATAACTCGTCCTAAGCAAACTCAAAATACTCGTACAGAATTACTATACCTAAACAAGAATAATAAATAATAAATACCTTATTTGTATAGGTGTATAGGTATGTAAAGTTGATGATGATAAAATGAGCTTTTTTGTAATTATAAATCGACGAAGCGGCGCGTTGCGGCTCATGATCCGATTTGATTCCTATGTACTTACTACTTGATTATTATATTATAAAACAACTAAAATAATTAATTAATGATAATTGCTATTTTAGCATACTTATACATATTGTAAACGGGCGAGACATATTTATTGTAAATAGTGTATAAATGAATTTATGATTATATGATGAACATAATGATGATGATGACGATGGTCAGACGAACGAAACGAAAAAGGGCATATTATATATTATAATAATTGAAAACGATTATGAAATTATATTTTCAATGAGATATTCCAAAGCACTTTATTGTGTACATATAGGGACTGCTTACTTATTAAGTAACTTTTTGAATAATAAAAAATTACATTTTATTTAATTTAATACATTTTTGTGTCTTATTTTTATTTAACTCTTAACTTTCATGGCCCAGTAGTATAAAGCTCAAACTGAAAAATAATTCAATTAAAATACTCAACTAAAAGATCTTTGCGCAAAAATTCATTTCTTCGTTTCAGAGTTATTTATCAATATGTAGAAATTTTTAAAACTTAGTTCAGGTACTCTAATTGATTTGTTTCTTAATTTTTCCCTCTCCTTTGTAAAAATATATCTTGTGGGTCATGTGTCACATATTCATGTTTGTTTTGTGTTTGGTTGGGTTGTGTTGGTTCGCGTAGTAAATTTTACAGCGGTCAAACGTATGAGCCGTCCCAAGATGAATGATTTCGTTCAGCGAATGCGAGTCGTAGCGAGACGAGTTCTTTTGTGTGACGCAACGGTCGTAGATCATAGTGTCTCGCAGCATTTCAGTATCCCAGTTTTTCGCCAACAAGAAAAACGAGAAAAAAAGCAACTATATATATACCTTATACAATAAGAGAAAGACAGAAGAGAACCGGACCAGGGAACAGAGCACCAGCACGAAGAACGAACGTCCTTGGCTCGATTTTCCTTTTCCTTGCTGCTGTTTCGTAAGTTCCGCGGACCGTTTCGCATCGTGCTTAGTTGCCTTGTTTCCAGTTGAGTTCCAGGAGCCCTTTATGTATGTGTCTTGTATGGAAAAGCAACGTTATGTACTTTACCTCTGGAGTTTATTTATTTACTACGCTAGAGGACCGACAACCTGGCGAAGTTCCTGGCGCGTGTGCTACAACTCCAGGTGGAGTAGAGTATATAGCTAGAAGTAAATATGAAAATACGTTCTACCATCTTCACTATCAGTATACCAACTTCCCTTTAATGGCTTGACGAAACATCTACCACTATACTGTATACATCCAACTCACCCCCGTCACGATACTGTTACCTGTTTATACCAGTTAAGTGCACGTTTTTTTTACCCTTATTTTCTTGTTTTTTCCATTTTATCCACTCTATACTATATATCCGTGCATGTACTTTAACTTCGCCCATATTCTTGGCGTCTTGTCGTCACAAGCCTTTTGTTTATTTTGTGCTTACTACTACACATATACGTATTAAGCTGTAGGTATAGGTTTGTTGGTAAATACGGGAGGAGGATGAAAATGGAGGAGAAAACGAATTACGTCCGTTCGTAATTAAAACAGTGCACATAAAACGTGCAATTTATTTCTTCTGCTTTTATAATCACCCCAACGGCGCGGGCATTGACGATGATATTACCAACACGCTGCCAACGAACCTGTTCTTGAACTGAAACTACTCGTGCTTGATTCTTCACTTCACTTCTCTTCGATTTGAGACTTTAAAGACTTTCGTGGTTTTTGAATGTGTTGTGTGCCGTGGCTAGGCTTGGATTCTTATAGGCATTTTAACACAAAATATAGCAAAAAGAGAAAAATGAAACGAGAAGACTTCTTGCAGTTGCAGACACCAACTCGCACGCCAGACACGATCATACCCACGTTTCTCACCTAAGTGTCGAATATGTGCACGTACTTACTTAGCTTCATGCTCATACGCATCAGGAGAAAACTGGTTGATGCACGCTAACTCTATTAAAGAGAAGATCACGGACAACAGAAACGAGAATACAAGAAGTGAAGAGTAAAAACTGTCCAATTATCGCGAGATGGTTGTGTGCGTGAATGCGTGTGCCGCTTTTGTGTTTTTTTTTTCTTTACGCTCCGCGCAGGTTTATTCTATCATTAAGTGGAAGTAATAATTTATTTATTTTTTCTCTCAACTAGTTTTTGGTCGGTTACGCTTCGTTTTTGTATGGATTGCGTATTTTTATTAGCTGATGATTTGTAGCAGTGATTGGTGATGTAAAATAAACCTAAGTCATCGGAATAAGTTAAAAAATTGAAAAATATCCTCTTTTGAGCCTAGGTAGCCAGCTGTGGTTTCGGAACCTTTTCAGAAATGAACAACCTATTCATCTATTTCTGTACCCGTGACCAATACACGTTATTATAACATCGATAATTCATAGAGATTGTTTGCCATTCAATGAAAACTAGTTGACGCAATATCTACCGATACCGACTATTGGATGAGAGTAAATTGGACGCATCGGTTATTTGATTTTTTGATTGCTACAGAATAGAATCGGGAAATATATTCAGAAGCATATGTTGTTGCAGTGAAAAATTACCAAATGTTCAAAATTGGATCTCACGCTGAAGAAAAAGTGATTTGACCACAACTTTGCTCTTTTGTCATCCGAAAACATTCACACCATTTATTTATTCCTCTCACTCTCACTATTCACAATTTCACATCTCCTCTGAACAAACATATTCAGTCCTATTTTCAATTCAATGATGGTGCCTGCGTGATACATTCGAGTCATGTATGGGTACATGTCCGAATATGGCCAAATATCTCGCCTCTTTTATCTCAAACTCCTTTTCTTCCCATTTATTTCATTCCTTATTCTAGCAACAACACGTTGTTTCATTCTCTAAATGTATAGAAAACCAATGGACACGAACTGAATGGATGTGCATCGCGATCACTAGAATGGCACTATTTCATTCCATCGTCGGCTGGATGCCAAGACAACAAATACAAGTCGCAAGATGGAGGAAATCCTAAACTATCAGTTCTCGTTAACGCGACCGATTTTATCTTCTACTGCCAAACCGAACAACCAAACCATTCGTAACTATACATTTGAAATTCCTTATAGCAAGCGTTTTGTATACATGTGTTGATATGAGGTGATAACGAAAAAATTGTTGTGGAATAAAAAGAACAAAAACTCTGTTTTGTATTATTTTAGGGCTGAACTTTGATGGTTTCGTACGGACTCGATCGCGATTGGATAGAGAAGGAAGAAATAAAGAAGCGTTTGTACAACCGTAACGCAATATCGACGTGTGAATTAAACTATCGAATTACGGAATGCATCAACTAAAAGTATTGCTTACAACTTGCCGACAACAAAGTAACCGGTCATTATTACGTTACCAGTTGTTGCTGTTGCTGCTTGCTTTGCTCTTAGCTGCATAAGTGAGAGCAGCTTCAGGCCTCATTGTTAGAGTGTAAAGTAGTTTTTTATTCCTTTTATATTTACGTTATTATTTTTGGTAGCTCGATATAAAGTACGGTTATTGCAGTTTTGTAGTAGCACTCGACGTTGACCAAGATTGGCCGCTATTGACCACCGCAAAACAACCGTGCATCGACAAAACTTTCACCAAAATTACTACATTTTTTTAACCATAAGCCATCATTTGTTTTTGTTCCAAAAATTTGAGTTTGTTTCGTATAAAAGCCCCATATGTATTGGATTTCATGTCAAGATTAACAATATTTTCGTTTTTGGAAACGAAAAAAGGTAAGTGCACTTATAGTAACAGCTGTAAAAGTTCTTTCTTGCTCCTTTGTATTTTTTTGCAGTTTCTTCAAAAAAATTCGATTTTTTAACGAAGATTCATGTCACCATGCCTTGCTTCAGCCTCAGACACAGAATCGATCATTACGTATAACATTTTAAGGGCTCGTAATTCATCCCTCTAACCTAACCTAACAGATGAGCATACATACAAGTGACAATAAAGCGGTACAAGGTCGGAAATTGAATATAATGCTCGGTCCTCTCGAGATTTATGAGATTTGAGAACGCCTGTTTTGTTGTTCAGTGATTGTTCAACTATTGTATGTACTGACGATGCTGGGTAGTTCATCGTTTCATTGTGCAATTATAAAGTTAAAAAAATAAAGCATTTCGCACCATACGGTGTTGTTCTTCAATTTTCAAGGTGATGCTGGGCGATACAACGAGGAACGATATGGGAAATTTGATTTTTACATGAAAAAAGCCTCTTTAAACACGAGCACATGGAAGTTATTACAGAGTAGGTACAAATGCCGGTTATAATATTTTATATATAAGTCGGTTGATTTGTTACACCTACATATTATAGTTAATAACAGCCTTTGGCGTTCTCCACTCACCTATCCACTTATGTTTTCTTTCGTTTTCAGTTTAACTGCTTCTTGGTTCACATTACGTTGAGTTACGTATCTAAAGTCGCGATGCGAGAAAAGAAAAGAATGAGGGCGACCACGACCAATGCGTGCTCTAACTCCAAGTATATTGTGCAAAGAGGGAAAAACGAGAACAACTTTATGAGTGAACGAGAGGGCAGAGTTTCAAGATGATGAAAACGTGCTCTGTTTTTTATTTCAACTCGTACCTCGTTCGCTCGTTTTTCGCCATCGGATGCTATTATAAATACGATTCCGACGCCGAACTTTTGTATGAGGATCAAATGTTTTGAGGTGGTTGATGGGATAGACCTTATTCACGCTAACCTTCTGTCTTTTCGTCAAGTTAATATCGGACGTGATTAGATTTTTACAGATATACTTCTAATAAGTTTCTTATGAAAAAGCGATAAAGATTTATAGAATAAAAAAAGTGATGCACATTTGTCGGGAAAATTTGATGTTCCATGAATAAATCCAGAAGAACTATTATAAAAGACAAACTACAAGGAAAAGAGAACTGTCCAAAAGTTATTAATCGTACTTACAAAATGAACATTTCTGGGACTAATTTAGTGGTAATAATAAACGGAGACCTAAAACGGACGGGATCATAAAGCGCTATCATTTCCCGGGTTCTGTACTTTGGGCATGAGCTCACTTGAGTTGCTTCTACTTTCTACTTCTGCCAGTGCCACCAGTGGAGTGCCACCGTTCCACCAACTTTCCCGACTGTTCTCTGTCTGTTCTCGAAATACTCATACAATATACATACTTGTCGGCTTCTATTTCAATATTTCATTTCATTTTGACCTATTTTATCCAACTTTGTATGGTTTTGTCACATTGTCCTTCATTCTAGTGACACAGTTCATCGTCAGTTGCACAACAAATAATAATATTGCTCATCATCCATTTTTTTTTCAGTGTTGTTGTCATTTTATTGTTTGCTTCCATTATCCATGCTTTCATAGTTTGTATGTTTTTCCGTTTGTTAAAACTTATGCACGGGCACGAATACGAACAGGAACATTCAGAGGGTTAATTTGAAAATCCAGATCAGCCTATGTGCTAGATATATTTTACTTTATGCTCAACTCAACTATACCAATACATGGATATCGCATATCCGAACGGATTATAATTGCCGCATTGCTGGTCGTATTAAACACATGACCAAACGTTGTGCGCTATAGATCACAACACCGGATGGCACACTAATTAATTGATTAACATGCACTAATTGTATCCAATCATTAATTCATCTAGCAAAATCCAACACGACCTCGCTCTGTGTACACATAGGCTCGCACAAATTACCATCACAATTATTTACAAGATGTATGTGTAATAAAAAAATACATAGTTTTTAAACAACGAACAAAACGAAAGGAATCAATACGTGAACGCAGGTTATAAATTTAAATATACATGTGTATGGTGAATAGTTAAACAAGGAAATAGTAGCTAGGATTGTAAAAAAATGGTCCGACGTAATGTGCTGGTTTTTATACGATAGTCGGTTTTATATATTTTTTTGTGAGGAAATTCGAATCGGTAATTGAATATTTGATTAGCACGAACTGCCCGAGTAGTTAATTATGAAGTAGCAGTAAATGTTATTTTTCCACGAATCCATGAAAAAGCTATAATGTTCCTGTTGCAATTGCAACCATACATGTTGAATACACTGGTGTATTTTGTAAATGTAGTCGATTTGCATGTATAAATGTTGATTGAATATTCGGATACATCAAATAAACTTACTTTTTAGCAAGTATATGTTGAAATCATTTTTTTTTTAGTAATTTATTGCTTCAAGTACCAACAGTATATTATTGAGCTTAGTTTCAAGTAGTTTTCTATTTAATTTTCTATCGTTTTTACAATTTTATTGAATATCTTCGATGATCCTTTTGCAAGTACTGTATACACTGTACTTACATAAAATTCTAAAGGATTGCAAGAAGAGATAAAGCTTACTTTATCGACTACACAACATACACTTTTATAAAATCAGCTCGGCGTTCGACGCTCGAATTTTTCCCATCTTTTCCTTTATGCTTTTGTGTATTCCGCGGTATTCCTTCTTTTTGCTATGCTTTGATGCCTTTAACTATCTCTCATGAAGCTATGAAACGCTAGATACCGAAACGTAAGTACATCGAACAACGTGCCGAATATACGACGCCAACTTTTTATGTCTCAATGAAGCAAAACTGTTATTTATTAATCTTGTTACATGAACAAACAACTTGTTTCGGGAAGTCAGTGTATAGAGCTATAAATTGCATTCAGGAGCTGTGCAAATATATAAACAAATATATTCATTATTTAATTAGATCAATAGAAACACTATTTATTGGTAAGAAAGAGGCCGCAAAACCAAAAGCAACGGAAAAACACGGGCGATCCCTCGAAAAGATGAATCGCTTACCTAAAGAAGCAGTCGCGAGTCCGAAAGCTTCAGAAATTCCAAACCAAGACCTTGCACTCAATTCCCATGCCCGATAACAACCTAAGAACCGTCGTCTGGCAAGTTTTTGGCGCAAGAGAAAGGATCGGAACACTCAGCGCTCGCAAAGACCTGTGGAGCTGCTGACAGTTGTCAAAACGAACACGTCCGAAGTTTCACGAATGGATGCGAAAAAGGTCACCGGCATGGTTGCCTATAGTGCTCAACCAGTTCTACCTCACTATATCTTAAATATATTTTAGTCCACGTATAAATTAATAGTTTCCGAACTTTGGTCGCAAATACTTCAAACTATGGATAGTAGGTACATATTGTTTTTTGTTGTAAACATGTGTTCGTTATGTAGTTATACAAGTTATATGACTATGAGTTTATCATCATATTATACCTAGTTGCAGCAATTGGTGTTGGTATACCGCGGGCGACCTCGACTTTATTAGAAAGTGTAAGTTTGCCGCGAAGAAAATCATGCGGTGCGCTCTTATCGCAGACGTGTTTGCCTCAAGCTAGCGAAAACCATCTGAGTAGATTTACGAATGGGCGAAAAATTATATTTCTCTTAGAACTTGGACGGTTTACAGGTACCCACACCTGCAATATAGATAGAATCCCATAGTTGCAATACTTCAGGTACAAATATGGCGGTATCATAGGCGTGCGCACAGAGTGTGCCGGGTATGCACTAGCACACCCTAATATTTTAAGATTTAACTCTTAACTCTTATTTTTGACGCAATGACAAATCAGCTAACTTTGCCCTCTTAGGATGTTGTAGATGACGCAACAATAGAGGCGGAAAAAATTAATTTTAAGTTTGTGCACACCCTAATAAAATCTCCTTCGCACGCCTATGGGCGGTATACTGTGGATGATATAAAAGCGATAGAAACCGACTAGACACATAAGTACTTAGCATCGAAGCGAAGCTATAATTTCGTCGACAACAAGCCAACGAGTCATCCGTGAAAACAAACAAGCGAAGGGCCCGAACTTGCTAAAGAACCGCGAGATGTAAAACGTGAAAAGATTTTCAAAACGTGAAAAGTATTTCATAACACTTATAGATGTAGGAGACAAACGAACAAACGGTCCAATATTATTTATTTAAAAAGTATTTTGTAAATTGTTCTCCTGTTCAATAATAAATTAATTTCGTTTTAAAAACGCACTAATTACCTATCAATTATAATAAAATAATCATTAATTAATACAAATAGCCGCTGTTCTACTCGAAAATGAATAAATTGTTCGTATGGAGCTTGGAACGCTCACGCATATATAATAAACACGTATTAATATTATTATGAATACAAATCAAAAGATAAATACATAAATTACACATGCAGAAGTACCTATGTACAAATATAAACAACACACAGTGCTATCTGTGCAGAGAAATTATGAACGTGCGGAACATTGTTAAAATCGATAAATAAATTTATTTCTCTAATGAAACGTAATGTTGTATAGAATTAAATGAAATTCAAGTGCTATTCATAAAAATAAGTCCTTTTTTCGGTAGGTGGGCGAATCCTTTATAGGATAACTACTGACTCTCGTCAGTAGCCAATGTCAAACTCTTACTGACTAAACTCCCACCTGAGTACTTATCTTCGGAAAAAAAATAGAAAGGGGAGGACCTAGATTGCAAAAAGCAAGCAACCGGTAAATAGTTCATGAAAATCAGCATTCAACAAATTTTGGTATCGCTACTGCGGAAGGGTGGAAGGATAATATCAATATCATTCATCTTTGTCATTCTTTAAATACCACCTGATTACCTATATGTATCGATAAGTCCCCTATTCCCTATTTGCTGATGAAAACCGAATAAATATGTGAACATGTGAATCATTCACCCTGCACCTATACTATATGAAAATGGCAGCCCAGATACAAACTCACAATCAACCGAAACTCCATGTAAACTGATGTAACTATATGTATACGGGGAATGTACTCGTATTTACCAAAAGTTTGATGTTGTCATGAGTAAATAAATCAGTGGAAAAGTATAAAGACCTGAGAGTTAGACAAAGTATTTCTGTATCCTATATCCTTGCTATATTGCTACGTTTTCTATGTACGGAAGAGTAACACAGCACTTTGGGCATGCAGCACTTCTTTTCTTGAAAGTTCTTTGCTTGCTACTGCGGAGGAAACTTTGTTACGGGCGCTCCTACTCCGAATGTAGCCGGGCATAGGCAATTGGCAGCAGTTTTTCGGTCCAGAGAAGTGATTGATTTCTCGAGGGAATTTCACCCTTCGATCCATCAAGTCTGATTAAACTATACCGGCGTTCGTCAATGTAGACATATATACATTGACGATGAATACACGTATCTATAGGTCGAGATTATCGACTAATATCTAGGCTAATGTATTTTTTATGTATTTTCATGCGATCCGATAGCCGCAGGAGGGGAGGTTTGCGTCATTGCGTGTTCCCTCATTCTCTCATCGCAGCATAATCCGAAATCGGGCCGAAAAACGAAGCGAAAGAATGAAGTGAATCAAATGTAAAGCGAAGCTGGCTGTATTTTGATTTGAAAAAAAAACTTATTTTCTTATTATTGAATTAGCATCCAAAAAATCCCAGCAGATAGTTTTGTTTCAACTTTGACAACGTGCTCATGCAATCCATTTTAATCGATGTGAATGAAATGATTGAATGGCAAAAGCAGTTTATGCGTACAGTATACTAAATCTATCCACCGATCGATCACTTTGATGTATTCATGACTTTATTAAGGAATTAGTGTATCACCGAAAGTGTATCGAGAAATCTGGCAAACGCATAAGAAAAACGAAAAGCCGCGCAAAAACAAACAAAAAATTGCTGACGCATTTATTCGAAGTCGAACATGCTTCGTTTCACTTCTCCAGATCCTGCTGGTTGAAGTCAGGTCTAGACTGCAACACACCATGATGTAGAAGTGGAAATGTAACCGGAAGGAAAACTACCGAATCCGGAGGTAGCAGATGAATTATGTACGAATATCTGCGTTCAACTCTAGCTCGTTCGGCTCCACTCTTAGCCAACTCAACTCATGGGCATCGTTTTGATATATTTTTTGGCCTACATTTTTATTTCATTCAGTTTGGAGCACCGAATATACGGCCATGTATTCCAGTATTCTCTTTCTGGAATCCTGGGCAGTTGGAAACTTTTAAAAAGATTGTAATCTACTTTCGAAAAAAAAGTTAACACAAATGGAATAACAAGTAATAAGATCGAAAGAAGTTGAAACAGAACGGGAATCGAAGAGTCACATCAAAAAGATGAAGTCTTAAAAGAAATGCGTTCGTAAATCGAAAAGGAAATGAAGATTGAAAATAAAATAATATAGAACGATAAATTTTAAAACTTGGCTACTCCCATATACCTACAGCGATTATCAATTCTTTTATAACAAATCGTTACCTTCATTCGATTCGAACAAAAATGATTGAAGATTGAAAAATTGAATGATTGAAAGATATGAATCTGCCCATTTTACATGTTGAAGTTACTTAAGTGTATTAGATGAAATGTTCATATTCGTATTAAGAGAGTGTAGTTGGAAGTGTAATATATTGGAAGGAGCAGGTGAGAATGCTTCTAAATGTGCATATCAATCATTTTTCAATAAATTTACTTATTTATCTTATTATCTTTTTATTAACGTGACACTTTTTAAAGTTTAACAACTTAACTTTTCCTAACATCACTTTTTGTGCGTTGTATTCTTCATTATTTATGTTTTCGTTTTATTGTAATTGTGTCATGGTATTATTGAAAATCCATAAACCCATAAACACGTCACAATTTTGTGGTGTCGCAGTGTAAATGGAACTGTTTATGTGAAAGCAAATTGTGTTTATTGTTGATATAATTTAATTTTGATTAGTTTGACCTCCCGGAGCTTATAGTTGAAGTTATACTTTGTTGGAAAGTTTATGTCGCGTCTACGAAGTATCCTTGTTTCTATCCGTGTGTTTGTTTTGCGACAACCACAACCGACACTGCCGACGACATAATACATAACCTGATGGAAAATCAGGAAGGTTTCTAGTTTGTTGTTCGCTTTCTCGTTTCAAATAGGTACTTACATGCAAACAACAAATTTAACAAATTGTATTGGTATAAATATATTCAAATATGGTTAATGACTTCAATTGAAGACGAAGTGATTCACTTCGTAGAGAATTATTGGATAATTGGATTATAGCTTTTACTATTCTATATGCAATAAAATGTTAGGGTCTTCTTACACTTGGATTTCGTGCTTGACAAAAGTTTCCTGTTACAACACGTCTCGTATTTTTGAAAAGAATATTCCAATGCGTTTATTGCATTTTTGGAAAACGACATTTGTACTTCCGTCAAAATGATCATATTTCATCGAAAATGCTCGTATTAATCAATCAATATCTAAAATTAAATTTGATGCACTTAATAGAAAGAAGTACCAACCATAAAAGTGCATACAAAGTGTTAATTGTAGTCACTTGACAAGAAAAGAGGGTGTGTTCGCAAGCAATTAAAACCGTAATGGGTATGAATGCACTTTAGAGAATTAACATTTCGCCCTCTCTAGCGTTCGTGGGCTTCGCTAAATGTATGCATCTAAGCGTTTTCCTATCTATACATATGGAATATACGAAGGTTGGTCTGTTGTTATGAGTGTGTAGACTTTTGTTGAGACTTGAGACTAACGGTCTCATAGAAATGTTGATAGTGGTTGTGATTCAATGGGGTGGTATGTAAATGTGTCAGTTTTCACGCCCTGATTGACTCTCCGGTGTCAGAATCGTCGGATGGGATCTAAATGAGAGGGGAGTCCGAAGCCCACCATCCAGCATCCAACAACAACCACCCTATACACTTGCAAATTGCAGAACTGTTTCGACAGCCCTGCAAATATACATGAAGGACATGGACATACGAGACAGACTAGATGGGTGCAAGGGGCACCTGCACAAATATGTATAACTACTTCAAATATACAAAGTGTTTCAAATCTCCATACAAAATTAGAAACTAACTTGTCGGTTTTCATGAGATTTTTGCCAAATTTAGTAACATATTGTATATCGTTGCGTATATTCCTCCTCCCTTGGGCTAATAACACTGGGACATATACTCTGGATGATTTTCCGTCTCGTGACAAGCTGAACGAGTGTTCCTGACATCCTCACGCCTGGATTAGTGTGTGACGCCTTTTGTCATCTGGCATCAGACGAATGCGCTAATCAGAAATGTGTTGTTCAGCCAGTGTCAGTGCGGTGTTGTACTGTTCTTGATTGTATCCGGTTCAGGGAGTAGAGGACAAAACAGCGTTGTATATGCTTGCCAGTTTTGTGTACGCTCACGTGATGGTCACCACTATACCTACTTTGACGTTGTCGAGTACTTTCTGTTTTTGTAATGTTTCCTGAGTCATGTGACGATTCTCTTCGTGTTCCCTTTGTCTCTCACGTACTCCACGCCCTTTGCCATTGGTTTGTTTTAATGTCAATGTATGCCCACAACGTTTATGTGTTTACACAAGTGTTCCTTTTACCCTATTTTCCTCTTTCATTTTCCTTTTTTTTCCGCCGTTTACGACTCCGTGCTTTTATCCTCTCTCCTACTTGCAAAGTTGCTTGCGTGCTTGCTTTCTGCGGAAAGTGTGTATTTTACCACGAGCACGACACTCGCCGCTTGTTTGTTCAGGCATATTACACGATGTCGCCAACATACTGAAGCGACATCCTTTTCGGACGGACATATATTAAATATTGCCAAGAACAGGGAACAGAGGACGACGACAAACGGTGGCGGCTTGTATAAAAGCAAGATGATGAGATGCGAGGAACTGTATTGATAAGCTTCTATATTTCATCTTTCGGAACGAATCAAATGTAAGTAAACACATTTCATATAGAAGTCGAATTAACCAACCAGCAAGCACACGTGGGGTCTGTCCAAATAGGTGGAAACTCAAAGTTCAAGCAAAAAGTACTCATCCACATATAGGTCCTTGTTATACTTGATGCAAAAGTTTTATTACAATTTTTGTGTCCCTTGTCTCTGGTCCATGGAAGCAGAACAAAACAGAAACAGACCTTTTGCATTTATCAACGTCACACGAGTTTCCTTGGTTATTCAGTGACTAGTGGCCTGAAAATTATGTTTTTCGTATAAGAGTTTCAGGATTTTCTTGTGTGATGATCTTAAATGGTTTTTTTTTATTATTATTATTTTTGTGATATTTGTTCGTTTTTAGGTTGTTGTGCATATACATAAAAATTCAACGTATCAAGTAGGTCACGTAATCATAGAAAAGTGCCAAAGAGGTGAAATAATAAAGAAAACAAAAGTTTCCAAAGCTTTCAGCAAACGTTATTATTTTTATTGTGCGAGAAATAAAAGTTTCCACTTTTCTAAGACTAGAACAGGATACTGTTAGTAGGTAGGTAGAGGAAAATGTTAGTTGCTAACATCAAAAGTATCAAGAGACGAACCTCGCGCAACAAAACAAAGCGACATTTGTTTTTATTTTTGTTTCCTGCTCTTTTCATAATACTTAATACACAACAAATGCACAGGATGATTCAAAACAACTCTATCGCTACACATTTTAGATTTGCATTGTGGTAATTCTTGGTTATCCTGTAAACATGTTTAGCAGCCGCGTCAGCTCCAACAAAACTCAATGCTCTATATAT
>JARJEB010002094.1:0-11264 GCA_030264535.1 Liometoxenus newtonarum
TGGAAATAAGATTGATTACGTTTTTATATCACTATACTTCCGGGCAATTTCCACTTTCCGATCAAAATTACTTTTATGGTCGACGAGTTCTACGAAATCGCAGTGGATATGGCCGGAAAGTTGTGCGGTGCGAACCCGTACCGATTTTTTCTTTGGGGTCTGAAGTTTATGCCAACAACCACACAAGCCTTGAAGGAGGAAATTGAGAGCTGTATTAGGGAATTTCAGCCACATGTATGCAGAACGGTCATGGAAACTTTCGACAAAAGAATGAGTATGTGCCAGCAAAGCGGTGGAGGTTATTTACCCGAAATTCTTTTCCAATACTGTATACATTATGAATCAATAAAAAAATTACAATTTTTAATTAAATAAATTTTCTATCAAAATTACTTCTTGCGTGAATTTTGGGACACCCTATATAATAACACAAAGAATTTCCAACTAAAATTAAAACAACTAATATACTTAAACTAGTTGCGCTTGCTTGAGGCTTGAGATTTTCAGTGCCTGTCGATTGTCGAGGTAAACTTTTGAGAGAATTTGAAATATAGACTAGAATAGAAATAACTTTGTTTTGTCATTTTCATTTCAACAATTATAAATAACACTCACTAGTCACTACACATATACATGAAAAATTGAGATAAAATTGAACAATAACATGTCAATAACTTGTATATTCGATGTTTTTATTTTTAAGGTTAATATAGGGTTAAGAACAACATCCTGACAACTCGGCTGACAATGGAGCAGTTCGGAATGATTGCGTCAAAGTACCATCGAAACCATAGGTTCTGCACAAGTTCTGAACTTAAACTCTTAGGTACACTGGTGACTGGAAGACTTGACACAAAAAACGACAAAGTGCAACCGTGTTGCTAATTTTTCGATTATAGGTTATGTAAAAGGGAGTGCAGTGCTTACACTCGCTCTCGAACCAGTGCAGCCAGTTCTAAGAACTACTGAACTGAGTGCAATTGTACTACGACAAAAAACACGGATTTATGACGTATATGCACGACAAAGAACACTTTAGTGCAAAGTTCATGAACCAGTTCAGAAAGTGCAGCGACAAATAACAAAAGGTAAAAAATAACAATAGAGGTATGGATGGCACTTTGACAGCAATGTTCCCTCTAAGCCGGAATGCGCACTGCGCGCAAAATAATTTGACTGAGCAGCTGACTGAGCAATGCTATATCCGAGAATGCGCGGTGACCAAAAAAAAAGCTCTCAGCTAATATTTCTTGTTCGCGGCAGGGGCAAAGGGAGTGCGCGCAGCTTAGAGGGAACATTGTTTGACAGCATCCATCAGCTGTTCCGAACTGCCTTATTCCTGGCCATGTCATGTCCAGTGAGTTAACATAATAATTCATATTTGGTTTGATCTGGATCTGGAGGAATTTAAGGAATAATAATAAGATTGTTGTGGCAATGTCTTTTTGATTATTGTAGCTTTCAATATATGAGTGAGTCTCAGTCTTGGAATGTATAGAATGATACAATTGTCTGGGTTTGGTTCCGTCGTTCCGTGGTTGTGTCTGGAAGTTATGCTTGTTCGGTTCGATCTGGATGTTGAATAAGTTTAATGTTCGAAATAGACCTATTCCCATTCCCATCCCATTGTCAAGTATTAATCATCGCTAGCTATAGCACTGGCGTATACTTACATGCAATACGACAAGCACAAGTCGGTTCTGCCGGTCGAGGAATGACAGTTCCCAACCGCCAACGGCTTTATTCTTGTCATACAAAGTGTTTCCAGAAATACCTTTTCAATCTAACAGCTTTCCACAATTTCTCGTTACTAATGACAATATGCATAAAATTACAGAAACCTACATACTTTAAGTGCGCCCGCCATCTTGACTTCAGAGACTACACCAATTGATTCATTAAACTATAAAATTGAGACATTTTGTGAATACACCTTATATATGGTTTACCATCAATGTCTTTTCCATTCTACATTTGTACTTACGTCCATTAGTTATATCTTTTGTGGTTCACTCGTTCTTGCTGTTATGATGATGCTTCATCATCATCCATTCGTATATATTTGGTCCGCGTGACGCCCTGGCCCTGCAATGACAAATTATCTTGTTATGGTTTTGTTGCTAGTTATTCTTGTCATAATTTTTTTCAGTCATCATCATTATCAGTGGTCGCTGAAGATTATTTATCTCCGTATCAATCAATATCAAGCAGTCAAATTTTTGAAAAATATTTTTAATTCTCTTCAAGATTAAAATCAATGATATTTGGTACATTTGCATTTTTACTTCCATTATGTCATGCGGTCCAGACAGATATTTAAAATATCTTGATCATTCTAGTTCCGAAAATATATTTGATGACCGTCGCGCTGTGCTTATCCGCTATTAGAAATAAAATGATAAACATCATCATCATCCAGGCACTTTTACATGACAACGACATAATTCAAACAATATGTTAGTAAACTTTAGGGGTTACCAAAAAACTCAACCCTTATCGTTTTTTATTAGGTATCTGGTATACCATCAGCCACAAGATGGAAAAAAAAACATTTAATGTATTAAAATAACAATGACAAAATAAATTTATCTGTTTTTATGTCTCTTCATGGGTCTGTAGGGTCCACATTTTTTTCTATTCATATATTGTGATTGGTCTTGATATTGTTCGATGAAAGTAAAGGGTAAACTTTGAACACATTGGTGCATTGGAGGTATTAGGAATTAAGATGATATACCTTTTAATTTTAAATAGTGAATTCTGATTGATTAATTACCGAAACTAAATGAAATAAAAGCACCTAAAGTGCACACTTCCAAGTACATATAAAGTTAGAAGTCGGTCTATATGAAAATACAAAAAAAAGAAAAAGGTAAAGGTAAAAAGGTAAGGGTTTGGTAATCTCCAAGCACAAAGTGAACGTGAAATAAGGTGCTGGGCAAGGGCAACGTGAGGTCCCAGCGGGAACATTTCTAGACATTTCAACATTTTCTAATGAAAATGAAATATACAAAGTGAAACAATAAAACTTTCAAAACAACATAGTTAAATCAAGAATACTATAGAAATAATATCTTTATTTTGTGTATTAATAATAGCTGGTTTCGATTTGACAGTTTTACCAGCTCCGGTCTCAGGTCAGGAGAGGACTAGCTTAGGCGCAAGTAAGGCGGACTTGGATTCATTCAACTTGATTGCAGCAATTCTGGAGAAGTTGTGCCAAATGATCATAGAGTGATTCAGATTTTTTTCCTGCGTAGGATAACTACTGACTCCCGCCAGTAGCCAAAGTCAGACTCTCACTGACTAAACTCCCACCTAAATACCTACATATCTTCGAAAAAAAATCCATGTATAGGAATAGCCAGGAGGCGCCTCTGCAGTAGAAAGGGGAGGACCTAGAATTCAAAAAGCAAGCAACCGATTCTGAATCTTCAAGCCAACTATACATAGTAGATAAAGAGCAAATGAAAAGTGAAAGTGCGCGCGCATGTAGGTTTTAACCATAAACACGATCGGGTATTCTCGGTTTAAGTCGCCAAGATCAAAAAGCACTGCCGCCTTTCGATTTGCAAAACACAAGCGCTTGTGCGAAGCAACCTGAAGCTGCTCCATAGCTGCAACTTCCGAGAGCAGTTGAGGTGCAGATAATGTTAAATCGAAAGCAGCTATTATTAATAGATATATTTGAATTTTTTTTGCATTGATTTTTTTAACACCCTGTTTATCAAAAATATACAAAGCTACACAAAAAAGTGACATAAATATAAGATTCATACCTAAGAAGTAACACTTCACTTGTACATACTTGTATGCACTTGTAGGTTGTGTGATTTATTGATTTACTTTTAGTTCTTGACATGACACCTCTTTGTCCCTTCAAATACATTTAACTTGTTACTCAATTACTACCTAATTTATTACGTAGTGACATAAATGTCACTTTTTCAACTTCAACGTATTTACTGCATTTTGTCCTAAGTAGGTAACAAAATACAACTTAGGGGTAAAAAACTAAAGTTTTAGTACTAATTACATAGGTGTCTATGAATAATACACACGTATCCATAGGATTATGAGCCCATAATGCCACGGATACGTCAAAACCATAATTTTGACTTTGTTCCCATAGTAACCAAACCAAACCAGCTAAACAATTTTGAAATGAACTTTTCAGTACTCTGCACTCGCGCTGTGTACAGCACTTGACTTCGTGACGTGTTTTAATTTAACGTAGTCGTGTGAAATTGAATACTTTCCAACCTTATTAGGTAAAACTGCTATTACAGTTGCTCGATCTCGAGGTATATACGAATTCATCAAATTTATTTGCTAAATTTTAAACCAATTATATTTAACTTTTATAAATTACTAAAAATTTAAACAATATGTTTCAACATTTAATCTTCGATATAATTTCAATCGTAAATAACTTTTCTGGAGGTATATAGTGTTGTTGCAAGCGCCGTGGGCGGTGTCGTGTCTGCTTCATTGTCAATTTGTCGTAATAAATAATTTTAAGACGTCGACGATTAAAACAGTTGGTGTGGGTAACGGTTTATAAGTTTATAATGTTTATATTTTAATATTTCCTTTTCAAGTCGACATAACTGAATTTTTACTATCGATTTTATGCATTTTTATTCTTTTTATGTCCATTTTCTATATGGAAAATGGACATAAATCGAACAACCCAAACGAAAACATTAAAATCCATGCCGATTATTACTTTATTTATTTTCTTGTGAAAACGAATAATTCTCTATCAAATCAAATGTAGCTTTAACCTAACCTAACTTAATCATTATACTTTATTTGTACAATAAATTGTAATCATCGCTTGATAGTCACTATAGCCGCAGTTCCTAAACAATGTTTTAGTTTTATTTGAATCGAAGATAAGACGATTTTATTACGACATGACATGAATTATTTTCATTAAGCTGATGTTTACATGACTTTAACACAACATAACTATAACATAAATTCAATTCACGAATTTGTTTCAGTTGGTTATGTGTGTATATTTCAATTTCAATTTCAATTTATTGATTTATAATTCTGTGTTCAGTTGTTTATTCAATTTATCGATTGTGCGCTGTTAATAATTGTTAAGAGTTAAGTCCATTTGTAAATGTGACAAATTTGTCATTCGTCATAACAATTGTTGTCATAACAGTTTGGAATTTCAATTTCAATATTTTACATTATTGCACATCAGACCCTAAAAAATTACATTCAACCGTTGACTGAATAATAGAAGAAGACTGGCAAGTGCCTGTAAACAAAAAGTTTCAATACCGACCGCGTCCCGCAGCCTCTTTGTCCGCATGATTTTTGCTACTAGTCTTCTTCTCTTATTCAGTCAACGATTCAACCCTCGTCTGATAAGTCTTGACGAACTTGGAAAAATTTTAAAATTCCTGATGTTTTTCAAATTAATGGCTTACATATTTTGCATAGTTAACTTAATTCTGTTTGTCGGCTTTAGCTTTATATTTATACATTTGCTTATTATATTTAAACATTTTATTTACTTTAACATTTTACATTTGATATTCAACCCATTTAACAAGCGTATTTTCATAATCGTTTGTTAAGATCTTGATGGTCGATCGGGCAAACATCAGTGCGCCTGTTGACAAAGTAAAACTCAAAAACAACTAAAACATAATAAATATACAAACAGAACAGCAACAGAACAGCAAACAGTGAAATGAGAAGTAAAAAGTAAGGGTGGAACGGTGCACTAGTGGGACAGGTGACAATGTCAGATAGGACCTAGCGATAACAAACACGCATTTCGAAAAGAGCCGCAATCAAATTTTCAACATTAAAAGTTCATTTGGTATTTTGAATAAGTAGTAGCTGTAGCCTGGATACGATAGGATGAAGTGAAGAAGGTTGCAAGTTGTGAGTTGTGGTACCGGTTTCGGTTTCTTTCGGTGAAAGAGAAGCACCTGCCTAAAAATAAAAGAGTAAACTTGATGCTGCGTACTTGGAAAGAGTTCTCAAGTTCTAAAAACTACAAAAGCCTAAACCTTTTTCACTATTCGCTGTATCCAGAGAACAGAATGATAAATAAACACATTTGTCCAGATATTAATACGCCTATTCTTGCAATCTTGGAAAAAATATTATCAGCTACGTGGGAGTTCTTACTTCAAGTGTTCAAGATACGAAAATTTTAGATACAAAACAACGAAATGAAACCGCACTTTTTGGAATTTGAGGTTATGATAAATGTATAAAGCATTGAGTATAAAGTTATAGAACAGAATAACCAAATAGAAGCTTCATTTCGCGTCTTTTGGTGATCTTAGGAGTGTCAGCCATGTTGTGTGGAGGTTGGAATTAGCGGGAAATTTGAATCAGGCAATTAGCGTTTTGTTTAATATTTTATATACTTACTCACTTTCCTTTTCATAGTTTTTGCACTTCCTTACGTTATTGAAGCAAATTTTGATTGAGACACGAGCCTCCTGCCTATAAAATGCCGAAAATCTTTTCACTTACGTCATATTCTTTCTCATTCTCCCTTCTTCTAAATAACAATCGTTCAATCGTTCCATTGAATTATTTTACCTTTAATTTTTGAATAGGAATTTTTATACAATAAGAATATAAAGAAATTGCTATAAAATGGAATATTTTCAATTGTTGAAAATTTTTGAATGGCATCCCTCATTTGGTGCCTCTGTTTGTCTCCAAACCATGAAGTAATTCTCTTCATATTATAGACTCATTCATATACCAAATATTTCTCTGGGTATATAGATTGTGTATTGTGTTGAAGTTGTGTGTCCTTTTTTATTTCTTTCATGTTAATGGTGGTTTTTTAATCGTTCTTAGTCATTCCCTTCGGGCGCATACAGACCTTGGTGCCTTAGTTATAGGTTATAGTTCTTTTTTAGTTCAATAGTTAACCGTCGGTGATATAGGCGAGTTGTTGGGGTTCTTATTCGACTTTTGTATTCAATACAACTTTGCCTCAGCCAGTAAAAGGTAAAAGGTATTGAAACTTGGAAGTTTTTCGGCGCAGGTAGGCAGGTGTGCGAGTGCGACTTTCGGCATCGAGGCAGTAAAATCTTTATTTTTTTCCAGTCAACCGTTGAAACTGCAATAAATACACTTTAAGTAAGAGGAAATGTTGGATCTGAAGATTAAAGATGAATAGAGAAAAAAATTTATGTAATTTACGGACCACAGTGTCTAATTAGGCGAGAGGAAAAATGGCTAAATTAAAAAATCATTCATGCCAATCATAAATATTTTTGTTGGGTTTTATGAAGGATATTATTTCAAAAAATAATGGAATATCAAGCAAATTACAGAATACAATTGAGTTTAAATAGGTATATGAACTTAAAACACGAATAGGTATTATAATTACTGCAATATCATTAGTTTCACACCATGAGTGAGGTTTAAATCTACTTATTGTGTTCGGGTATCATTAATTCTCTTCTCAACTAGTTAGCAAAACTATTTCAATTTGTATTTGCCCTGTTCTAAGAAAATTTGTACCGTGCCGCTTGCGATTTCATTTAGATAACAATCCCTCTAATCTCAGTCGGACTGAAGTTGAACAATGAACATACTTGTGTACAATTCACTTTATTTTCGACTCATTTAATTTATTTTACTGCATATTTTGTTTCCCTTTCCAGTGTTCGTTTTTTACTTTCCGATTTACCGAAGACGTAGTAACGAAAGTTAGGTGATGAGGCAAATTAGGTGGTTTTTGGAATGATGTCCGTGCGTGTGAACAAAATTGCGGCCAAACCATACAAAATATAGGATCCTTCTAATCTGCCCCTGGTGTGAAAATAAATAAAATCTGCCTGCGATTTTTGTTCATATGGAGTGATCACTTGGAGTGATGTCCTTGTTTGTGAATTGCGGCCAAACCAAACAACGTATCAGGATGAAATTTGGTATCTGCGCAGCTGTCCCTCTAAAATGAACCTGATGTAAAAAATAAATAAAATCTGCCTACGATTTTTGTTCATATGGAGTGATCATTTAGAGTGATGTCCTTGCGGCTAAACAAAATTGCGGCTAAACCAAACAACATATAGGAATAAAATTTGGCATCTGCGCAGCTGTTGAACCTTGTATAAAAATAAATAAATTCGGCCTGCGATTTTTGCTCATTTTTTCAGAAATAAGGTAATTTCCTAAGTTTTCTCAACTTTCGAAAGTTTATTTATAAACCAATTACGAATTCATTAATAAATATAGCAAAAAACTATAACTAAAAGTTATCTAAGTATAAATGGGCGTGTATAATGTGCCTATAGCAATGATATGTCGTGCATTTTTGTATTATCGTGTAACGGATATGCGTCTTATTTAATTAATTGCAGTTCGATAAATAGTTAGTGAACCACCCTTATTTTGCTGCTTTCTACGATACCCTCATACATTTCGTGCTGATACTGTTCACTGATTAATTTACGTCGACGACACATAGTGCCAGAGACTTGGGTTGGGAGAGTACCCAGACTGGCACAA
The DNA here is from genome assembly GCA_030264535.1 of Liometoxenus newtonarum. Classification (NCBI taxonomy): domain Eukaryota; kingdom Metazoa; phylum Arthropoda; class Insecta; order Coleoptera; family Staphylinidae; genus Liometoxenus; species Liometoxenus newtonarum. The sequence continues at coordinate 8,518 of JARJEB010002094.1, forward strand.
GCAGCAACCGAAAGTTTTTGGATGTTTTCGGTGCTTTCCGAGGGTAAAAAATTGAGTATAATTTATTTGCGTCACGCAGAACCCTCGACGTTTTCAGTCAGCAGTCACAAGCTCACAACTCACAACGTCACTACTACAACTTGAAATTCGGAAAAATACTAGCACATTTTCGACTTGCGAAAAAAACGAAAAAAAATTCATTGACGAGTTTTCCTATATTACTTACTGTTTGTTACTTATATTCAATTCTTTTCGTTTTTGTGTATAATTTTGCGAAAACTTCTGAAATACAGCTCTGCCTGGTTCTGTCGGAAAATATCAGATTACATCAATGCAACTTTTCATCCCCTTTTGTCTTTTCTGTCTTGTCTTGAACGTCAACATCAGCCGCGACATTTCACCATCAGAACACCAGTTGACGTTCAACAAACTGACAACGACGAGAATATTGGAAAAGAGGAAAAGACTTTTCCTAACGAATATACGAGGACGTCGAGACGATTGTATATGTTTCCGGTTACCGACAATGATATTGTTTGGTTGTGTTGAATGGTTGCTTTGCTCTTGAGCAGTTCTCCTCAGGCTTAGACTTTGGAAACGAAGAGAATGTGCACTGACATCAGATTCGGGAAAGTCAGATGAACGGACAAGAAGTGGACATGCAGACAAATTGCAATGTATGAAACGAGACCCTTTTTTTAATTAAAAACACAAGAAACAACGAGCCACAAGATATAAAAAAACCGCATGACAAAGTGACAAGGATAACAAAAAATCATGTCATACGCTAATTTTTCACAGGACTTTTGTGCTTTTTAACTTTAAAAAGTTCTTCTTCACGCCTTGACGCACGTCTATTGCTTTATAATTTTTAAGATTTATGTCTATTTTGATAGGGATTATGTGGCGAAGTGAAGAAGTGAAGAAATCAACCCCAATATCTTTTTATTTATAGTTTGCTGATTTTTCTTTGTGTTCTTTTTAGGTTTTTTTTTGGGTGCGTTATTTGTGCGGTGCGGTTTTCGGTTTTCAATCCCAAAATATACATTTTTATACGAATATGTGGCGTATCTATAAATATTTATCTAACGCTTTATTGTTCCGTTGACTGATGATGACTTTTTGGATTGTGAAAAAATAAGCGTGTGCTTCGGTATACCAAGCTATTTTATTCTATTATGCTCCACGTATATTATCATTGTATTTTTTGCGGCGGGGACCTTTTTCTCTTCCACATTTCAGGTAGGAACACCACAAGCTTTTTGATCTTGATATTCTTGATGTTGATGATAATAAAAACCTGGTAGGCCAATAAATTCAAAAAGATTTCGATCGCATTTCGTTATTTTTGTTAACGCAAAACATCGCTGAGAATATCAAAAAAAATTTGCTCGCATCAGGAAAAGAAGAAATTTTAATTTGAAATTTCGAAGAACAAATTCTTTAACAATTGTTTTTTTTTTCAAGTTTGAAAATGAAATTCAAATTGGATTCAGCATTCACGTGAAATTGCGAATTGTCTGCGAGTTTGCAGCTTTATTCCTTGTTAGTTTAGAATTATCCGGGAATCTTTAAACTGAAAACATCTCAGCGTGGAATCTCAACAAATCTTCGTCTAATTGCTCGATTGGATTGGATATTTTTACGTGTAGATTTGTTGTGTTTTACCGTTGAACTTACATTCCGTACGTGTATTGCATTCCATTTCTATTTCTCGTTGTGTTTACTTTCTTCGTCTTTTGTTTGCCTTCGCTTACAGATTGAAACAAATTTAAACATTAAGAACGCGAAAACGCACCACAATGCAGGTTTTATTAAATTCCGGAATTCAGTTGCAAGAAATTATTTCGTTATTTCGCGGATTTGAAGAGAGAGCATGAAGGAAGAACAAATACTATTTAGGTACTTATTATTAATATTTACTGATTGATGGGGACTATAAAAAGTAGACCAAAATGCTTAATTTCAAAATCAGGAAAGAGGAAAATATTTTGCTCTCGGAATAATTTCATTTCAGCATTTATTAGAATAGATAATTTTAAAATTGTAATTATTAATATTGGGATTTAACTACATTTATTCATTTTATTCCTATATTAGGGAAATATTGATATAGATATTTGTTTGAATTTCATAATAATTTTATGATTTTTGACCGCTTATTGAATTTAATTTCCACTGTGCACGCTCCCCAATAGAAATTTTATTTAATTAAAACCTAAATGTTTTTAAATTTAAAATTACTACGAAATCATGTCAAAAAATAAATAAATTTCATATAATTAAAGCAATTAAATTGAAATTTATTATTTTAAAATTGCACATTTTTGACATGGATACATAACTTAAAAATATAGATTTTTGTAAGAGCAGGTCACAAACACACCCGAATTATAGGTACCTATAATTACAGTTCTTGAATGTAGGTATGTGTATGTACCAAATTCGACTGTAATGCAATCATTTACTTCCACGGTTCAACCAGCAGAGCTAAAATTACAACCCAAAAATGAAAATGAAATAGGTATAATAATAAATATATGTATATACCTATGCTTTTAAGAAAGTCTAATTATATCTACCACGTTTACTTACCTGATAATTATAATCTTGCCAAGAGAAATAAGGGATGTTTCGTTTCAGTCCCTAATGTGTAATAAAATTTCTTCTTCCATTCCTGCTCGCAGTTTGGCACATAAAATTTTCATAATTATTTCTAACAAATTTAAATACAAGTTTAGATAATT
>JARJEB010002096.1:0-13423 GCA_030264535.1 Liometoxenus newtonarum
TCGAATTCCTGGAGGGCGTTCAGATTTAGTTTACGGGTTTGGGTTAACTTTGGCTGGGTTATGTGACGTCATACTTTGGGTTACCCAAATCAAGCTGGAAAACTGAACGCTCACGGTCTGTGGATAAAGAAATGTGAGGTTATGGTTATGTCATTCGTGTGCCGCATCCGAGGTTGCATCTCATGTATGTAAATTCCTTACAATCCAAGACATTGCGTGACAGCAGCAGTTTTAGTAATTACAAATGCAATTTGGAATAATAATTTTGATTTGCGCACTCATTTTGGCGAGTTTGGTTATGATATTTTTGATTTGCGCGCTCATTTGGTCGTGGAGAGGGGATGGGTTACTTTAAACCACCTGTCCGAGCGAGTTGACGAAATCTTACTTTAGGTAACCATTGTGCAAAATCTGAAAGCGGGTTATGATAACCCAGGTCAAACCAAACTGTTTTTCTGAACGAAATTTGGGTTATCATAACACTTTGTAAATCTGAACGCACTTCAGGTTTTAAAATGGAACCAGCCAGCAGCGTAGCAAGACATTTTTGTCTCGTAAGCAAAATTTTCAAAAGGGCCCCCCTGGTGTAGTATTTAAACAAGAAAAGAAACATTTTTCTATGAATAAACATTTGAAATATTTATTTTTCCTTGTGGATCCGGAAGCACTGCTTTCCCTCTGACTTTCTCTTGCTTCATAATAGCTACGCCCTGCCCCTGCCCTGGCCTGCCTGCTCAATGTAACCTAAAATAATTTTAAATCGAATTCGAGATCGAATCGAGATCGAAATATAAAAATCGATAAAAACAAAGAAAACAGGGCAAGAAGCAAATATTTCTGTTAAATGATCATTATTAATTATAAATGGAATAATATTTCATTTAAATACATACGCCTACCCGATTAATACACCGTTTAAAAACACTTTTCTTGGTTTTTTTGTCTTCCTATTCAATGTTTCAACGAATTAAACGTTCTTTTAATGACTATTGTGATAATGTGGCAATGATTTTTTGTTCCCATGATAGAATATTATCATCGCGAACATATAAAGATGTAAAACACGAAGCTGAACAAATAATTCAGGTGTTCAAAGAGTTTCCAAAAGGTATTGTTGTTGCTGTCCGATTGGGCCATAAACCATGTCTTTTGCCCGTGATTTATAGGTAAAATATTCATTAAAATAGTCTAATAATAGCTTCAAACACTAAAAGATAGTATACTTTAGTTTGTTACAGTATGAAATTGCATTCATGCTGTTTGAGGAAGAGGAAAACTTGGAAAATGTCCATGATGTTTATTTTCATGCATCTGTGACTTGCAAAATTCATGGAGATGAAAATATTCAACAGAGGCAGTTAAAACATGGAAAAAATACTTTATTAATGACAAATCTGGGTTGTGAATACAACATTTGCCAAGATAATCTTTTAAATTGCGGAGATAACCGCATAAGTAATTCTTACAATGGAATTTGCTACGTCGTTTCGACTTCGGGTACTTTGGGACGAAGAAAAGTGGTCAGAGTTACTGAAAACTCAATATTCAGTAATATCAAATCATTTAGGTAAGATTTTCTTTCATATTTCATCCTTATTTGTCATTTCTTTAGAAAATATTTCAATAAAATTTAAAATTTTCAGAACAAAGTTTGAAATTTCAAATTCCGACGTTATCTACTTTGGAACGCCATTATCCTTTGATCCATCACTTGTAGAATTGTTCTTGGCATTGTTAACAGGTGCCTGCTTACTGGCAACAACCAATAGCACAAGAAACAATCCAACAAGGCTGTTGCAAGTGTTATTTTCACAAGAATTCAAAGCCAAACGAGTTACTTTCATGCAAATGTGTCCATCGCTTTTCTTGCAGTTTTCCACGGAACAAATCGACTTTATCTTGAATGAAAGTCGTTTGAGAGTATTAGGTTTAGGCGGTGAACCGTTCCCTAGTCATATTTTGCAAGAAAAGTCAACAAGTAACTGTAAAATATATAATTTTTACGGGATCACTGAAGTTTCATGTTGGGCATCTGTCGATGAGGTTTTCCACGGGAAAGAAGTAAGTCTGGGGGTTCCATTGGAAGATACGATATTTCAGTTACATGATGATGAAGGAAATGTAATAAACGATTGGGAAAGTAAGGAGAATTGTGAAGGAATTCTTTATATTGAAACGAAAACGAGAATTTGTTATGTCGAAAGTGGACTTGCGATAATGAATGAAGGAAAACCGGAAAAAGCGATGGTTCATTGTACTGGGGATGTTGTGAAAGTACAAAACGGAAAGTTATTTTATAAAGGCCGCGCTGATGATATAATTAAACGCTTTGGACGTCGAATTTGTTTGTTAAAAGTTCAAGAAAGCGTTTACAAAGCCACTCAGTTGGCAAACATTTGCATATTTTACAAAGAAAAAGTAATTTGTTTCCTACAAATTGAAGATTTAGGTGGCCAACAGTCAGCAAACACAAAACAACAACTAAAAGATATAATTATTGATAAAATTCGCGTGAAATTGCGTAAAGATTTGGCAGCTGAATCTATCCCAGATCTTTATGACATCGTAACGAGTTTTCCCGTGAAAAGAATAAATGGAAAAGTAGATAAAATTGCTCTGGAACACCTGGCTGATGGTCTATTTGTTGTAACTTCCGTTGATATTGTTAGAAGTCGAGAAAGTGTATTTTCGGATTTATGGTGGAAATACTTAGGAAGCGATGGCACTCTCAAAGATTTAAAGAAAACTTTTTGGGAATCCGGAGGTAATTCTATATTAGCGATGCAATTTGCTGAAGAATTCCAAAAATTAACACAAGGGACATTGAATCGTTCCTTGTTTGACTTACCTTTTGAATCAGCACTGGATTTTCTCCACTGCGACGGTTTCAATCCAAAAAAGCGAAAGGAAGGTGGACGATTGAAGGTTTTATGGAAAAGTAACATGAATGCATGCATTGATTCAACACCAGTGGTAGTAAAATTTGGGTAATTGTATTTTGTTTTAACTATTAACACAAAGAAACATAAATTTGTATATGTTTCACTTTTTGTTTCAGGGAAAACGTTTACGTAGCAGTGGGAAACTTTGCCCACATGTTCTCAGTATTCGATGGAAACACAGGTCACGAAGTAGCCTCTATAACATTACCGAATGTTGTGGAAAGTGCTTGCCTGGTACTGGTTTCATCACAACATTTTCTTGTTCCATGCTTTGATGGGAAATTATACTGTTTACGTCTGTGTCTGTCGGATTTTGATGAAAAAAATACTGGAAAATCGTATTTGAAAATTGTTTGGAGCTTTCAAACTCAAGATCGATTGAAAAATAAACCAATTTTTGATGAAAATGAACAAAATATTTTGTTTGGTTCATACGACGGATACGTATACGCATTAACTAAGGTAATTTAAAATGTTTGAGGGACAAACGCCTGTTTTTATGTTTTTTCTAAACTTCATTTGAATAGGAAGGCAGTTTGCAATGGAAAACATTAATCGTCGGACCTATACTCGGAGAAATTAAAATTAGTCATGGTAATGGAATTGGAAAATTGTACGTTGCAGCTTTAAAAGGTTCTATATTTTGTTTAAATGCAAAATCAGGAGGGATTTTATGGAAACACATTGCAAAAAACCCATTGTTTGCTGGTCCCGAATTGTCACAAACAAAAATGGTCTTATTTCTTGACATCGAAGCCTGTTTTTATTGTTTTTCCATTGAAACTGATCAAATGGTACCAGTTTAATTAATATTTTTATTGGTTTGTAATTTTAACGTTAAGAGTTTGTTTTAGTTATGGCTGTTCGACACTCAAGCGGAAGTTGCAAGTGTAGACAAACAAACAAGGACATTTGCTTCAATGTTTCTAGAAGAACAAGCAAATCGTATTTGTGTCGGCACACAAGATGGTATTATTAATGTTTATGTATTTGACCGCGTTAAATGTTCACTTTTGCCTGTAAATTTAAACTTCAAATTAACCAACATTCCAATAACAACTAGGCCTTTGCATATGAAAACTGACGATAATGAAAAGGATTATTTAATTGTTGTTAACAGTATTGGTTGTTTACGTTTGTATTTGGTTGATCTTAACAAGTTGGAGGTTTTATTACTTGATGAATATTCTCTACCTAATGAATGTTTTTCATCGCCGCAAAAGTGTATTTCGTATGAAAATCGTTTTTATTTAGGGTGTCGAGATAATTATTTGTATTGTATTGAAGTTATCAAGTGATAAATTACAGTCGGTCCTCTATATTTAGCTTTAAACATCATTTCCAGTCAGTTATTAAGAAGCTGATGATTTATTTATCTCGTAATTGTATTGTTTGACAACAAATTACACAATATCTAAACATGTCCTGCGCACCCCTTTTTTTTGTAGTACAATTTCATGATTTGTGGCCGTGCTTACTAACCAGTTGAAACTGTACATTATAGGCTCGTTCCAACAAAGCACCAAACTAGTTCCGAACTGTCCGACGCATGAGCAGTTTTAAAAAAGCGGTACTATTTTAAAACTGCTCATGCGTCGTACAGTTCGGAACTAGTTTGGTGCATTGTTGAACAAGCCTTATATAAATTTAATTTATTTATATGCAAGAACCAAGAAAATTGCAATTTATAAATAAAATAAACAAAGCCAACCAAAAAAATATAAACAATGCTTATCAATATATATCAATATGTATAATAGTAAGTAGAATTAGAATTTCTTTCATGATATATCCAAATATTCTTAAATCTTATAAATTTAGCAATCATTGTCTTAATGTTCATGCATCTAGAGGTTTTTACATCACTAAATAATTGAAATAAATGCGGAATGCAATAATGCAACAAATTCAACAAATAAGTAGGAGGAACGAACGTTCAATTCTAAACATTCGTTGCGTTTTTCTAATTGGTTAGTTCATTTGTTAGTTTTGTATTTCTGCTTTGCGTTAATCTTATCATTAAAAAGTTGTAAATGTAAGCGTTAATTATGTGTTTAATGTGCTGCGTTCTTTTCGAAAAATATCTGAGATTTTCCTTATAGAATAAGCGATGGATTCAACTGAATTCGATGGATTCAACTGAATTCTTCCTGAAGTTTTGTTAATTTCAAGTCGACTTTGCTGAGTTTGTCTCAGTTTGGAGGGCGAAAAGAACGCAGCAATGGGGATGTTCCATGTCCCCCCCCACCGATGACCTATTTGACCTTCTAATCGAACAATTGATCCGGACCACTATGCCGTACAATTAGAACATCTCTGCACATCCAAGTCTCCAATTGTGTTCGTTGAGAGTTCGTATTTTCCTTTGCGTTCACAACACGAACTCGAACGAAGAGAATTCGAGCCTTGGCGGTACAAAGGTGTTCCTTTTATCTGCCATAGTGTACCGGATCAGCTGAGCTGCGTGACGTATACCATGACGAAACGTGGAACATCTCCATTGTGTGACATTCTCTTTTCATATCTATTACACCTAACAACAGTACAGTAACAAAGAGTACAGACAAATATTTTTGGTATTTTATCAAATGCATTTTAGTTCTTTATATCCATTAATATATAATCGTAATCATTATATTTTTTTTTCTTTGCACCTAAATTAAAATTACACTTGACTTAAATATGTAATAGTACTTTTTCATTATTTTCATCATTTCATCTGTAACCATCACAATTTACAAGGGTATAAAATAATCCATAACAGCTGTTTAAATCCGCCCAATCTAATTTCATCTCACTATTGTTTTATGTTCTCCAGCAAATGTATCCTTCTTTCAATGTCTCTTAAACATTTTTTCTCTCTTTCGAAAATGACATTGCCAGCGTTCTGGATTGCCTTATTGTATATTTTTAATAGTTCAATTAATACTCGTTCACGTGAACCAAGCACGAAACTAATTAATATTCAATTATTTTCTCTAAAACTTCCTCAAATCAAAATACATACATGCATATTTTCTTCTCTCTCTAAGTATGAAGCAAACCAAAAATAGTTAATAAAAAATGAGGTTTTTTTTTTGTTTAGTCACAATTGTGATTAAAACCTACAAAATATATTAGACACCGTTAGGATCCCTCCTACTTTATTCATTTCTACGTTTACTATAAATAGTATATTCGTTTTAACTTAAAACAACGATGTAATCATTTTGTTTGATTTCTCATCATTATGCTCGGCGAGTCGTTCGTTACATGGGAACTGTCCTATTTTTCTTGGCTTTAATACTTTTTATGATTTTTCGATGAGTTCAACAAATATTTAAGTGCTCAATAAAATTACTAGCTTCAATGAAATCCATTGCAATTCAAGAATGAGTGCAAAGAATGAGTTTTGTAATTTTGTGCTAAACTAAAGATGTTTTATGTTTTTCTTTTTGATAAAACAAATTCATTCTTAATTGCACGTTTCGTAAATATTGTAATGTTTATTTGCAAGTTGGTTAACGATGTATCATAAAAAATCCAAAGATTTAATAAAAAAAATTAGTACTTTCAATTGTTTAAATTCCATTTAGCAAAAATAAATAAATTGAAAACACGACTTTAACTGTCGCAAGCACAAATGTTAACTGAAATAAAATGTTTGACTGTTTTTAATGAATTTTTCTGATAACGACGGGTATGGATTTTTCTTTGCTAAATCCTGGATTTTTCCAATAAAAAAATGTTTCCGTTATAACTTGGCAATATTAATCAACCAGCATTTAATAGTTCTTAAGATTAATTAATGAAATACTCTAATTTTGTTACTCTTTTTTTCCCTTTTCCATGCATTTTGTGTTGTGGCTTACCATTTTATTTCTTTTCTGCGTTTTGTATTGTTTCTATTTATGATTTTATTTATTTTTTGCTTAAAAAGTGAACGACTACGATTATTGTTCTTCGTCACCAAGCTCGGGTTTGATCTTCGAGAAATCAAACTCCTCCCCAGTGCCCCGCTTGAAGATGTCCAACACGTCCAAGCAGGTGGTTTCAAAATGCGATGTGGCATCGTACGATTCCGATATGAAGATCTGTGACTCGAGCCCGTTGTCGGTCGGCACATAGTAATCCGATACGGAGATGAATTTTTGACGTGTTGAGCCAAGCAAATCCAAACCCGGCCTGATTTCGTCTTCCGGATTATTGGTCTCCACCGTTGTGGAGATCATCGCGACGAACCAACCTTTCGCAGCGACTTGATGAGTGTAACTCACCAACGATACGTAGATGTCGGATCTACGCCCGACTTGTTTCTGCGGAATGATGATTTGGGTGCTGAGGGCATCCTTGGTTCCCGGAATTGGATGATCGAGCAAGCAAATGCATCGCACGACTTGACCGGTTTTGCGGACGCGATCTGGAACGTAGCTCGGATCGCAGTAGACTTGTTTGCCTTTAGCAACTTCGGTTCCTGAACGAACACCGACCACCCGCCCGCCTTCACCTAGGACTATCTCGTCGATTGGTTTATCTAACATGTATGTGCCACCGTAGATTGCCGACAAGCGAGCAAAACCTAGAAAATAGAAATAAAATGAATAAAGAATGAATACAACATCAGTAAGTGTAAAATATGGAGTAAAAGTGGATGTTCGCCAATAAAAAACGTGGATAAATGAACAACATTACCTTGTGGTAGCTCACCAAGTCCATACATTGGATATAAATAAGGAGATTTGCCATATCTCGCTAACGAATCGGAATATAACTTAATTCTATTGATAGTTTGCAGGGCAGTTTGATCCAAATAGTCATCATTCCTGTACAGAGCAAGTGCATGACCGGTAAAGTCTTGAGTATTCTTGTCCAAGCCAAATTTATCGTAAAGCGCCTGCATATTGGCCTTGGCAGGTTCGAAATCCTTCCAAGTACGAGGATCCGCCTCTTGGAAGTCCTGAACGTAAATCAGGAAGTTCCTAAAGCGTCGTTTCTCGAACATTCCCATAAGATCCGAGGCAAGTGCTTCTTTTTGATCGACAGGAACCTAAACAACGAAAACAAATCGTGATAATCAACTTGAAGCATAAATAAGTGTATTTGTACCTTGGATATTTTGCCCCCTTTATACACATAGCTACCTTCCACTGACTTAAACTCTAAATATCTTGTAACCCCTGTATGAATGAGCAACTTCACCAGTTGTCCGTTGGCCATTAAGAACTTGGGAATGAGGTCGACGTTCCAGTCGCGTCCACGTCCGTACGACTCGTCTGGCCCTGGTACACCGAATTTCGTAAAGAGATCCTCCAGTGGGCTGATGGAGGCCGACTCCCCACCGTAGTATTTGTTGCGATCTATATGCAATACTTTTTTGCCAGACACCGATAGCATACCGCTCAGGATGCATTCCTTCAGTCCGGTGCCCAAAACGATTGCATCGTATTCTTCATCCATGACTTCTTATAATGAATTAAATTGATTTTGAGAAACACGAACAAGGATACGTCCGAAAAACTTGTCCAACTTGTCTTTTACGTTACGTTGACAGCGCTGAATAAAAGGAGACCGACCCACTGACGGACGGACTAATAACCATTGCGCATGCCACGATGCCATATTGACAAGCATTCCATTAATTTGCGAAAACTTTTTCAACAGAAAATTCATAGTAAATCCACAATAGACACATATATAATTAAATAATGCTTTAATGGATTAAATTATCAAAGAAAGTTGATTATTGATTCAGAAAACATTGATTTTTTAATAGTTGAAATTTGAATATTTTTGTTATTTTTGACAATGTGGCAATATAGCTGCGCAGTAGGAAAAAGCCGACGTCAAAGTGCAGTGCAACCAACAATACAAGCTGAAAGTCACTAGAAGTACACTTTCAAAATTTGATTTGTAAGTCATTTTATCAATTAAAAAGAAGTTTTACATTTGAAATTATTTAATCAAAAGTTCTGCCGGATATTTTATCAAATTTTCACCACACCTAGTTTATTATTACAAAAGAAAATGACTATTTTGTGAACATCCAAAGATGACGTGACAGTATGCGTTCACAGTGGTGGTGCAGGATCGGCAGTATTTGGTGACTTTCGTGTTCGCGTTGAGTCGTTTACGTTCATGTTCACCATCAGGAATCAGCGCCTCAGCGGGCCAAACGAACGCAGCCAGCGCAGACGTGTTCGCGAGTGTGGAGAGTTGGTGCGTGCATCGTCCGTTAGTTATTCCGTCAAGTGAAGTATATTTCGTATGGTGTAATAATATGGTAATAATAACAATCGAGAGAGCGTTGAAAGTTGTGGTCGTGAGCGCGCCGTGGTGATACCCCCAAAGTTTTGAACGATTTTACGCTTGATTTGTTGTTGTGTTGTAATTTTTAGTTTTTTTTTATTTGTTTGTGATAATTTATGTTTTGGTGCTTGTTGGATGAGTTGTTCTTCTTGTGGAGTGTTTGATACAAGACAGCAGGTAGATCCACGATCATCAACGAACAGTTACAGAGCTAGAGATATAAGAAAAGAAAAAGAAAGGAATTTTTGCTTTCGTCGACTGTGAATGCGAGTGCAAGCCAAGCACGAAAGCACGAGTGATGAGAAAAGAGGTACGCGTACGTTTACGTTACGTTGTCGTTTATGCAGAAACCAATTTGTCAGTACATACTTACATGTAGAAATATTTACAGTTCGTTCTTAATCATTTTTTAGAGGTGGAATAATGTCAAGCACTGGTACAGGAGCGACCGTGATTAGCGACCTTAAAATAGAAGCATCAACCTCATCGGCTGGTGTATCTGGTGGTGGTGTTGCAAGTACTACAGCTGGTGCAACATACACGTTTCCAGATGTGATCAACCGGGCTGTAGATGTGCGTGGACATACACGTAGCGCTAGCCATGGCGATGGTGCATCAACAGGCAGTGCACTCGGCGGCGGAGGCATCGGCCGTCCGTCTGCTCTCAAGTCAGCACGTGGCCACCAGCGGGCCTTCTCTCAGGGACAGATTTCGGACACGTCGGGAACAACACGGCCGGGCCACAGTCGTGTCGGTTCGAAAACCGATTTCATTCTACCTCCAGGACACAAAGACACGTCCGAAAATGTGGTCGGCAGCACGTCCAAAGCGTCGGCGAAAGGACATTCGCGTCAGGCAAGCCGCAGCGAATCAATTTATACATTACGCCGTACGGCGCCTCCGCCATTGTGGCGACGTTTCGTCAGCATCCTCCTGAGACGTTCGCCGAGATATGAACAGGAGGAGCGCTACAGAATCGTTGTGCCTAATCATACAGTGCCGCCGAAAACACCGCGCAAAGAACATCCGAATGGCAAACGGCCGAATAATAAAGTGCGCACCACGAAGTATACACTTTTGTCGTTTTTACCACGCAATTTATTGGAACAATTTCATCGCGTCGCGAATTTATATTTCATTTTTATCGTTTTGCTCAACTGGTTTCCGGCGATCAATGCGTTCGGTAAGGAAATCGCCATGATTCCTGTTATGTTTGTGCTTGGCGTCACTGCCGTCAAGGACCTCTTCGAGGATCGACGACGACATGCTAGTGACAAGCGGATTAACAACTCCACATGTCGGATATATCAAAGGTAATATGGCGTGACCTTTTCTTTCGCTTTTCGCTCCAGCTAAACACTTGACAAATAAACAAGCTAGAGAAATGTCCTTAGAAAGGACTAAACAATCAAACAATGTGTCATCATTAATTTAGTAAGCAAATCTATTTGACAAGAGACAAGACAATCAAAACAACACAAACTATCGCCATTTTTATCGAAATACACATACTATCCAGAAAGTTACAAACTTTTACACTTTATTCGCGAAGTTTATCGTTTGTTAAGGTTAATAATTAGCATACAAATAAAATCGGCTATTATTTTTAATGCTTGGCCATGAAAATTAACAATTGCTAAAGGGTTGTCATGGCGAAATCATAAAAATTTAAATACCTAAATAGAATTTTGCAATTTTGTCCAACGATAATAAAAGTTTTGTAATTTATATACAGGATGATCAAAATTTTTAATATTTAACTTTTCAAAACAAAAATTAAGTATATTTCTTCATAAAGCATAAAAAATAGTGGAAAATTTACATTTCGCGATAAAATTATAATAGTAAACTGAGTCCAAGTTTGGAAAACGAGCCGTATGGACGAGTTTTATAATGCGTCGTAAAGCATGAATTTCTTATATTATTTTATCCATTTTGCGCTAATTTTAACTGAAAATAAAATAAAAATGGACAAAGCAAATAAAAAATACATTTCGAAAGTGTATGGTAGGCAACCCAAATTGCGTTGCTCAAAATGGTCGACGTTTAAACGTGACAATAGCAGTGTTTAAAAATAACTATTAACCAGAAATTAGTGAATTAATAACATTTATAATGGAGCATGATTTAAGTTGAATTCCCCCCAATATTCGTAAAGCGGCGGCAAACAGTATAAATAAAATACTAACAGATCAGAAAAATCAAGAGAGGCATATTTAAAAGAATATGAAATTTTTCAAACGACGATCGACGATTACAGTTTCCTAGTAGAATTCGATGCGCAATGCGCATGCGTCCATTTTACTTTATGCAACTAGTTGTCTAAGAGAACATTATAGAACCGCACCATGGAATGCATTAGTTTACTATTTTACAAAATGTGAAATTGCATTTTCAAATTCGATTTAGTTAATAATTGTTTAAAAGCATTTACATTTTGACATATCTATAAATTTTCAACATTTCCACGATTCATTTATTTATTTGATAATACCAATTTACGTTTTGTAATGTTTTACTCTTCACAATTTCACAATCTTTTGTATTCGTTCATTTATATTTTTCAGCGTTTTATTATATCCGTTGCAATTTTACATTTTTTGGCTGTTATAACAAAGCAATATTGCATTTTAAAAGTGTTTCAATTTCTTAAAGCTTGCATATTGATTGCAAAACAAAAAGCGTAAACACAAACAAAGTAAAGATTAATTAAATATTCATTTTTGGAAATGGTGTTTCCAAAATCCTAGTTTATAAATATAAAAAGCCAAAAGTCTCAATTAATCACCTTAGAGATTGAATGGGGTCTGTGCATGTTTATATTTTAATTTTATTCATGAAACTACATTTTTTGAATTATTTATCCCTAGATTTTTTAATTTTTTTTTAAACATGGTTTTTGTAGAGAAAACATTTTTTAAACTTTGAAATTTGACGCTTGGTAAATTATCTGGTGAAATAATGATGATTCATAGCATTGGAATTTATTTAGATCTCTGGAACTTTTGTTGGTAGACCTTTTAAAATGGCATCGATTTTACGCGACCTTGTTGACGTAATGACGCTCTAGCCTGACCGAAGACAGTCTTTGGGCATGACGCTTAGTTCATTCGGCCCGATTCAGGCTTGAATCGGTATAGCTCGACAAAGCGATGAATCATCTTTATTTAACCCGACATAGTACAGTTTAAATCTAGGGTAGATTTTAAAGAACCATTTTTAACAACAAATAAATTTGTTAACAAATTATTGTTAGTACCATGTCGTAGAATTAGTTCTATACTAACAAATTTTGGTGCTTTTTTCCAATTTTAAAATGCATGGACAGACCCCATTAAAATTATTTCGTCGGAAAATTTTATTTAAAAATTTCAAAGCTTCAAAACTTTAAATCCTTAGAATTTAACACCGTTTATGATATTTAATTAGCGAACGTAGCAATTTTACAAGTTAAACAAGTTATCTAAAATTCATCAAAAAATACTTTCTCTAAGGTTTTAAGCAAATGTCTACATTTAATTTTGTTATTTTATTTTTCCACTTTTTGTGACACTCAGTGGAACGCCGTGCTTTGGAGTCTAGTTGCATTCAGGATACAGACTTTTGCAGAATCCGGATATACGATATGCCGCAATCTATTTTTGTTAAAAATGTATAAATATGAATTTATTTAAAATTTTAACGAACGTCCGAAAAAAATGTGGTGTAATTATTCGTAACGCGTGTTGAATTATTTAACATTGTCCCACAGCAGTCGAATTTCTATTTTTATTTATATTTGTTGTTTTGTTTGAATATATAAATTTCTACGTTATATGGTGATTTCCATTTGTTTAATAGATTTTAAAATTTGTTTGCACGCATTAGCCTCAATTCGTTGTTCGTACAGGGAGTTAAATCGCCCAACAGGACATAGGGATTTTACTAGTAAAAACAGTTGTAATTTTTCTCCATCCGAAATTGTTTTACAGCGCATTAAAAATAAAAATGTTTATCTCCGAACGTCGTATAAGTGACACATTACATTCACTGTTGCATGCTGTATAGGTGTAGCTTTATGGTGCCTCCGAAACTCATAATAATTTATACTCCTAGGAGCATAAAGTGATTTGGGACCAATCGGCGTGCAGTACGCAGTGGAGCAATTCTATGCAACCCAACTCGCGTAACGGTAACGGACCAATCGGCGTGCAGTA
>JARJEB010002100.1:0-13095 GCA_030264535.1 Liometoxenus newtonarum
CACGTGATCTCCACGCGTTGGTCAGAAAGCACCCTGATCGCCGATCAGTTTTCGTTGGTTTTCGTAAATGCCTCATGTCAAAATTGTTCATTCATTCAGCGATTCAGCGCCATTTGTCGTCTGCCAGCGTTTGTTTACTTGTTTGTTGTTTACTAATTTTGTCTTATAAACTCAAATAAATAGTCGAATGCATTTTTAACATCGAGTAACAATGCCGCCTAGATTGAAACACATCGAAGTGGAAAATTTCAAGTCCTATCGTGGAAGGAAAATAATCGGTCCGTTAAAGCCATTCAATGCTGTTATTGGGCCCAATGGATCCGGTTAGTATCGATTCATTTCATAGAGCTCTGTATTCTTCAAACTGTATTTTATTTAATTGTTTTTTTGTTGTTGTTGGTTCTAATCTACAGGAAAATCCAATTTCATGGATGCCATCAGTTTTGTCATGGGTGAAAGGACACAGAGCTTACGTGTGAAGCGTCTCAGTGATTTGATTCACGGCGCTGCCATCAATAAGCCCATATCGAAGAGGTCTGCGGCACTTTTTGGATGGATTGGTAATTAACTGTTGCTTAATTTGCGGTTTAATTTGTTTCAGCGCTTCGGTAACAGCCGTTTTTTACCTGGATGATGAAGGCAATGAGATTGCTTTTCAACGATCGGTCCAGGGATCTTCGTCTGATTATCGGATCAACAATAAGGTACGAATACATTGTCTTCAACGTGTATATGTTTGTTAATGTGCTTAACAGAACTTGTTGCTTGCTAGATTATCGCAATATGTTTAAGCTGGCACAAAGATTATTAACTTGTTCATTGAATTTGTTGTTTGATGTTATAAGTTAATGGCAAGAAATTGCAAATAAACAAGTGACACTTAATTAAATCTATTTTAGATTGTGTCCAATCAAGAATATATGGGAGAGTTGGAAAAGTTGAAGATCAACGTGAAGGCGAAGAACTTTTTAGTGTTTCAAGGCGCTGTCGAGAGCGTCGCGATGAAAAATCCCAAAGAAATGACTGCCTTATTTGAGGAAATCAGTGGGTATGTTCTTTTTCGCTTGTAAATGAAGCAGCAGAAAACGTTTATAAAAAATGTGTTTCTACACGTAGATCTGGGGGATTAAAAGAAGAATACGATCGGTTAAAGCAACAAATGCAGAAAGCTCTCGAAGAAATGAATTTCGCGTATCAAAAGAAGAAAGGAATCAATGCTGAACGCAAGGAAGCGCGTTTAGAGAAAGAGGAAGCTGATAAATACGCCCGATTAAAGGATGATTTGGTAAGTAACTTAACTTGACTTGCAAAAGTAATTTTTTTTGTTGTTGTAAATTTCCCCTTATAGAACGAAAAACAAATTGAACATCAACTTTTTCGCCTGTTTCACAACGAACGCGACACGAAAAATCTCGAAGGTGACTTGAAATCGAAGCAAAAAGACGTCGACAAAATCGAGCGAAGGAAGGAAAAGGCCGAAGAGATCCTTAAGGAAAAGAAAAAGGAACAGGGTCGAATCGGTCGCGATCTGGCAAAAGTCGAGCAGGATATTCGCGAGGTCGAAGTGGAAATCTCCAAGAAAAAGCCGCAGTTCATTAAAGCGAAGGAACGCGTGACGCACATGCAAAAGAAGCTGGACAGTGCAATCAAGACGCTGGATCAAGCGCGCAAAGCGGACGAAGCGCACAGTAACGATATCAAAAAGTTGGAGGACGAGTTAGCCGACGTGGAGACGGCAAAGGAACAGTACGAGTCGACTATCGCCGGTGAGTCGCAGAGTCAGGGCCGCGACGTGCATCTGGAGGACGAGCAGGTGCGCGAGTATCATCGGCTGAAGGAGGAGGCGGCGAAACGGTCGGCGCGCTACATGCAAGAGTTGGATTCAGTGAATCGGGAGCAGAAATCCGACCAGGATCGGCTGGACAATGTGGCGCGGATGCGCACTGAAGCGGAGAACAAACATCGGCAAAAGGAGCACGAAAAGGAGGAGATGGAGAAGCGGATCGAGAAGCTGATGGAGCACATTCGGACAAGTGAGCAGGCGCTCAACGATCAGCGACAGTTGCGGCAAGATCTGCAATCGGACGTCGGCTCGTCGAAGGATCGCGTGCAGGAGATTCAACGTTCCCTGGAGGATGTGAGTGAACAGCTGGGCGATGCACGAACGGATAAACATGAGGATGCGCGCAGGAAGAAGAAGCAGGAGATTGTTGAACGGTTCAAGAGCAATTATCCAGGCGTTGTGAGTTGTGATAGTTTACGAATATTGGGGCATCGTCTAAATAACTTTATTGTTTTCTAGTTTGATCGCATGATCAACATGTGCCAACCGACACACAAACGCTACAACGTTGCGATTACAAAGGTACTCGGAAAATATATGGAAGCGATCGTCGTCGACAACGAGCAAACAGCCCGCAATTGCATCAAATACCTCAAGGAGCAAATGCTGGAGCCGGAGACCTTCCTTCCGATCGCATACCTGCAGCTTAAACCGCTCAAAGAGCGCTTGCGTAACATTACGGAGCCGAAAGGGGTGAAACTGTTGTACGACGTGCTTCAGTTCGAACCGCAGGGCATTGCGAATGCTGTACTTTTCGTTACGAATAACTCTTTGGTTTGCGAGACGCCCGAGGACGCGATGAAGGTTGCGTACGACATTGGCGGGCGGTATGATGTAAGTAGTCTGTCTCTATTAAGGCGGCATGTAATTTGTGTGCGAAATGTGTTGCTGTTTTCTAGGCGGTTGCACTCGATGGCACGTTTTATAACAAATCCGGAATTATTTCCGGCGGTAGTTTGGATCTGGCGCGTAAGGCAAAGCGTTGGGACGAGAAACACATGTCGCAGTTAAAGGCGCAGAAAGAGAAGCTCACCGAAGAGCTGCGCGAAGCGATGAAGAAGTCGCGAAAGGAGTCTGAGCTGAATACGGTCGACTCACAGATTCGCGGCACCGAAACGCGACTCAAGTATGCAAAGACTGACATGGAGAGTACGGTGAGAGTACCTTAATTTGCACTTTGCCGCATTACACAATTACTCGAATTAATTAATCGCGTTTTTTTTTCTGCTTTCTTGCAGAATAAACAAATTCAAAAAATTAACGACGATTTGAAACGTTTATCGCAAGAAATCGCTAAATACGGGCCGGACATTGAAGAGATTGAGCGGTCGATGCAAGTACGCGAGCAGCAAATCGAAGAAGTCAAGCTGAAAATGAATAGCGTCGAAGATGTTGTCTTCTCTGAGTTTTGCCAGGAGATTGGCGTACGTAACATTCGTCAGTACGAAGATAGGGAGTTGCGAACGCAGGAGGAGCGCAAACAGAAACGGCTCGAGTTTCAGAAGCAGATCAATCGCATCACCAGCAACTTGGAGTTTGAAAAGAGTCGCGACACTCAGAGTAACGTCAGTCGATGGGAGCGCACCGTCAACGACGAGGAAGAGAAGCTGGAGTCGTGCAAGAAAGGCGAGCAGAAACAACGCGACGAAATCGATAAGGATGTGAAGAGCATTGAGCAGTTGAAGGCGGACCGCTCCAAATCGAAAATGGAATGCGATGGCATGGAGGAGGAGGTGGGGAAGTGTAGACGCGAGGTGGGCGCCATTGCCAAAGACATTCAAGCCATGCAGAAGCAACTGCTGAGCTTTGAGAATAAGATTGAGAGTAAAAAGGTGGACCGCCACAATATTCTTATGCAGTGCAAGATGGAGGATGTGGCTATTCCGATGCTGGTCGGGAATATGGAGGATATCGATCTGCCGTCACAACAGCATTCGAATTCGAGCGATATGACAAGCAGCAGCGGTCGGAACGAGCGCGAATCGCGCATTCAAATCGACTACGAAATGCTATCCGAACATCTGAAGGATTTGGAGGAGAAGGAGGAAGTTAAAAAGATGGCGGACAAACTGTCGAAGGCAATCAATCATTTGCAGGATACGTTGATGAAGATTCAGGCGCCGAACATGAAGGCGATTCAGAAGCTGGAGCTCGCTCAAGGCAAACTGCAGTCGACGAATGAGGAGTTTGAATCACTACGGAAACAGAACAAGAAGACGAAGGCGGCCTTTGAACGGCTGAAGCAGCAGCGCTACGAACGGTTCAACAAGTGCTTCGATCACGTCTCCAACGAGATTGATTCGATCTACAAAAAACTGGCGCAGAATCAGTCTGCGCAGGCATTCCTTGGCGCTGAAAATCCCGAGGAGCCGTACTTGGACGGCATTAATTACAATTGCGTAGCCCCCGGCAAGCGTTTCCAGCCGATGTCGAATTTGTCCGGTGGAGAGAAGACTGTCGCTGCATTGGCGCTTCTGTTCGCGATTCACAGCTACCAGCCAGCACCGTTTTTCGTTCTGGACGAGGTTGATGCGGCCCTGGATAACACCAACATTGGCAAAGTTGCCAAGTATATTACGCAGAAGACCGAATCGTTGCAAACAATTGTTATTTCCCTCAAGGAAGAGTTTTATTCACATGCTGATGCTCTTATTGGCATATGTCCGGAGGTATGGAATGTTGTTTTGTAATTTGTTTTTTTTTTCAAATGTAATTTTGTTCGTTTCAGCCCGGCGACTGTCTTATTAGTCAAGTATTAACCTTTGACTCCTCAAAGTACTCAATGTAATCGACAATCGTAAATGAAGGTATTCGTTTTATTATTTTGTTTTCTTTTTACTAAATCTGAATCATGAATAAATTTTAATTAAACACTTGATATGGATAATTATTCATGTCAAAGTTGCACTCTGCCCTCAAAGATGTCGCAGATGTGACGTCACTAACAACGAAAGTCAGACATCCAACCTTAAATTTTGTTTTATTTTACCTTGAATTGCCACATCACTTTTGCAACAATAATGAATTGAAATGAAAGAATTATACATAAACGATGATAGAAAATGTCGTTTAGTTTTACGTTTCAATCAAGACGATTATTTTGATCCAAGAGAATGAGCTGTTACGGAAAAGAAAGTGCGATGCTTTCGTATGTCACGTGACATTCCTGATGACGTTTAACCAACTCGTTCGACAGTTTGCCAAGCCAAGCGAGCGGCCAACGAAAAAGACTTGCCCTTGCCAGTATACGGCCACGGTTTGTTCGCTCGCGATGACGACCCAGCAAAATCAATCAACTTTGAATCGTGGAATTGTGAAACAAGTAAGTTATAATTGTCGATGTGTACATATGTGGTGCGTGCGACAGCAATGCATTTCTGATAGATGCAATTGATGATTGTTTTCTGTCAGCATTCGACGTTTTATTTGGAATTGTTTTTGTGGTGTGGCAAGATTGCTTGGTTGGCACGTTGCATGGCACGGCACGGACGGCAGGCACATATGGTTCCAGTAAATACATAATTAAAATGAAAAGCGAAACAATGCGCGCATGGCTGTGTGTGAATGCTGCGAAATTGTACAGATTGGCCAGTTTCGTTGATGATTTTCTTGTCTGTGGTTGATTTCAATGTTATATTGTTATTTATTAATCCAATTGGATTTGCATGTTAGTCGCGGAAGTATAACCTCTGCGTGCGGGTAGACTAGACTAGACGTAGACAGTGTGAGTTGGCATTTCCAGCAGTTCAGCAGGTGACCTGAATGTGCCTGAACTTACATAATCCGGATGTTTGTACACATACAAACAAACACTCATGCAAATTCTATTATCTCTTTTACACAAATTCTCAATCAATCCACTTGCAGGTTCTCTCTGGGGACTCTGTTATCATTCGAGCATTGCAAGGTGCTCCACCTCCAGAGAAACAAGTCATCTTTTCAGGTGTAACTGCTCCAAAGCTTGCCCGACGTGTAACTGATGGGTATGTTTCTCACAAATAAATTCATCTTCACCATCTAATTAATTGATGTTGACACGTAAATAGGTCCGAAGAGACAAAAGATGAACCATGGGCATGGGAAGCTCGCGAATTTCTGCGGAAGAAGGTCGTCGGCGAAGAAGTGTGGTTCAAATCGGAAAAACCGCCAAATGCAACACGCGAATACGGCGTGCTGTACATCGGAAAGGACTTTAACACCGCCGAAAATCTCACCGAAAGCTTAGTCGGTGAAGGATTGGTCGCTGTGAGGCGAACACCGGATAATGCGCATCTCGTCGAACTGGAGGACGCTGCGAAAGCGGCCGGAAAAGGCAAATGGGGTGGCAATCCCACCGACCACATTCGCGACATCAAGTGGTCCGTTGAGAATATGCGAACATTCGTTGACAAGCATGCCGGCAAACCCATCAAGGCGATTGTTGAGCATGTGCGTGATGGATCGACAGTGCGCGCTTTCCTTCTGCCCGAATTTCAGCACGTCACCGTTATGATATCCGGCATTCGATGTCCGGCGTTCAAGATTGACAATGGCAGACCGGACGCAAGTGTTGAGGTGCCGTACTCGAAGGAGGCGCGCTTCTTTGTCGAAACTCGATTACTGCAACGCGATGTCGAAATTATCTTGGAGTCTGTTAACAATAACAACTTTGTTGGCACGATTGTGCATCCGAAGGGGAATATCGCCGAAGCTTTGCTAAGTGAAGGTTTGGCACGTTGCGTCGACTGGTCGATTGCGTTCATGAAATCGGGGGCGGATCGCCTGCGAGCTGCGGAGCGGAAGGCGAAAGAGGCGCGCAAGCGAATGTGGAAGGACTGGCAATCCAACGCCCCGCAAATTCCAAACAAAGATAAGGAGTTCACCGGTACTGTAGTTGAGGTCGTCAATGGTGATGCGCTGATCGTCAAGATGCCAAGCGGTCAATACAAGAAGATCTTCTTGGCCTCGATTCGTCCACCGAAAGAGCCCGGCCGGTAAGTGGAACACCATTCATTTTTATTTGACTTGTGTTGTGATGCTTTTTGATCTTCTAGAGCTGCCGATGAAGACGGCAAACCAGCACCGCGTCCAAAAGGCTTCCGTCCTTTGTACGACATTCCGTGGATGTTTGAGGCGCGCGAATATCTGCGCAAGAAGCTTATCGATAAGAAGGTGCACGTCTCGGTCGATTACATTCAAGAGGCGCGCGACAGTTTTCCGGAAAAGGTGTGCGCAACGGTGACGATCGGCGGGGTGAATGTTGCCGAGACGTTGGTGTCGAAGGGCCTTGCCAGTGTCATTCGCTACAGACAGGACGACGACCAGCGCAGCGCTCACTATAACGACTTGCTGCAGGCGGAAACGAAGGCGGTCAAGTCACTCAAGGGCATCCACGCCAAGAAAGATATTCCAAGTCATCGTGTCCACGAAATTGCAAGTGTTGTTTATGACACGACATGGCAATAGGGTGAGGGGACATATTTTAATTCTGTTTGTTTCTTTGCAGGATTCCGCCAAGTCAAAGCAATACTTTTCTTCCTTCCAACGCGCCGAACGTGTAAGCGCCATTGTCGAATTCGTGGCGTCCGGCTCGCGGCTTCGCCTCTTCATACCGAAGGAGCACTGTTTGTGCACATTCCTCTTGGGTGGTATCAATTGTCCGCGGGGCGCTCGACCAGCAATCGGTAATCAGCCGGCAAGCGCTGCCGAACCGTTCGGCGACGAAGCGCTTATTTATACGAAAGAACGATGCCTGCAAAAGGAAGTCACCATCTCGGTGGAGTCTACCGACAAGGCGGGCAACTTTATCGGCTGGCTGTGGATCGACAGTGTTAATTTATCGGTAAGTTTGGTACAGGAAGGTTTCGCCGCCATGCACCCCAACGCAGACCGAGCGAAATGCTATCGGGAATTGAAGAGTGCCGAAGATAGCGCGAAACAACAGAGACTGCGACGTTGGCAGAACTATGTGGAGGAGCAGGACGACGTGGAGGAGCAGCAAAAGGTTGAGGAGGATCGTGCGAATCCGGAACGCAATGTCACCTACGAGGAGGTGGTGATCACGGAAATTACACGCGACGGCACTTTTTTTGCGCAGAGCTGTTCAATCGGCTCGAAAGCAGAGTGTATTAACGCTAAACTGCGACAGGAATTCCAAGCCAACCCGCCGCTTCCCGGTGCGTATACACCGAAACGAGGCGATATATGCGCCGCGAAATATTCCGTTGACGACGAATGGTATCGTGCCAAAGTTGATAAAGTGCTGCAAGGTGGTACACAAGCCAGCGTTCTATTCATCGACTACGGCAACTCTGAGACATTAAACACCTCCCGCCTTGCCAGTCTACCAGCCGCATTCGCCAGCGATAAACCGCTTGCCACTGAGTACTCGCTGGCGTGCGTTCAGTTGCCGAAGGATCCGGACTATGTCGAAGAGTGCTTGAAATACCTGCGCGAAGACACCAGCAATCGCAAGCTACTGCTGAACGTCGAATACCGCACGCCTGGAGCACCACCTGCCGTCACATTGTTGTCTGCCGAAGACCGTGAAGATGACATTATTAAGAATCTTATCACGGACGGGCTCCTGATGATCGAGAGGAGACGAGAGCGACGATTGTCGAAATTGGTAAGTCACTTTGACTCGGGTTTTTGCATTGTTTTGCTTAACTAAATCGTTCGTTGCAGATGAATGAATACAAAACAGCTCAAGAAGAAGCCAAGAAGAAACATTCCAACATCTGGGAGTACGGTGACATCACCGAAGACGATGCTAATGAGTTTGGTGCGCGTTAATTAAGCTACCGTTCATATATTTACACATAAAAAGCATAAGCATGGGGTGTACGAATGTTTCTTTTCTATACATTTATATACAACACCTAAATAATTTAGATCGAGTTTTTAAACAATTCTTAATTTTTTTTTTTGTCAAAGAAGGCTGATATGTACATAATGGTTAACGGTAATCGTAGATGCAGATGGTTTCGTTGCACGTTTTATATAGATGTATATATTTGACATTTGTATGTATATGATGGTCACGCAGCAAAAAGAGAGAAGAGATGTATTGTCATGTAACATTTTTTTTATTGTTTTCTTTATGCAAAAATAATTGATGAGATCATCATGTTTTTTTTTTATATAATATTTGTGGGTATGATTACGATTTTGTTTTATTTTGCTCTCCAAAATGACTATCGATATTGTTTACAATCATACAATATCTTCGGTGGAATCCTCTCTCATCATTTGCTCGATAAGCCGTTTGCGTTCTTCGGCCTGTCGCAACTTCATCAATGTCACACTCTCAAAGTCACTTACCTTGATTGTGTTGCTTTTGCTGTGTAGCGTTGGTCCTGTGCCATTAACCCACGACAATTCCAGAGGATTTTCAGCTAGACCTCGTTCAATTTCCACTGCCATTTCCTACAAACAACACATGAAACAATCCACCTTGTCTCTCTCTCTCTCGAAAGACGTTGTTTACTTACTGCTGATCGTTTGTTATCAAACTCGACGAGTGCGCTGCCTTTCTTTTTTGGCGACATGACTAAAACAGTAATGTTACCATACTTTGATAGGAACTTGTGTAGCATCTCCTGAGCGTAACCCCCATTGCTTGTATCATATTTCTCTGCTTTCCATTTGATTTTTATCCGATATTTACTGGAATCCCATACTTGTTCCTCCGGTTTCAGTTCGTGTAGCTGCTGTCGCACATACTCCATTTCCTCCTCCACTTGTTTCGACCCTTCTTTACGCAATCGATCAATTTCCTCCTACAAGCAAAACACTGATGCATTCACATTAACGTCTTGGTGCTGCAATTACCTTAAGTAACTGTTGTGGAGATTTGTTATTGTAGTTGCCAGCAGTGGCGGAAAGCTTTTCACGCGCTTCCAAATCCTCTTTCAGTTTCCTTCGTTTACTGTCCAACTCAGAATGTCTGAGAATTGCTTCTTTCTTGCCTCTCAAGACTCGATCGTAAGCCTTTCTCGCCGACTCATCGATGAGGATCTCAAGGATTTTCGATAATTTATGGAACTCTTCGGCGGCATTTTTGTTGTCTGGATTCTTATCCGGATGGCATTTGAGGGCTTTCTTCCTATAAGCTTGCTTAATCTACAAGCAAATGATGTTGATAAGAGAATTAAATATGTGTTTTTCGTTATACTTGCATCTTTTATTGTAGCTTCTGCAGTTATTTCTAGTATTTCGTACAAGTCTTCATTTTCGGGTTTGAAATCCATAGTATTTGAAAGTTGAAATTCTTTATCGATGATTTCGATTCGTTTGGAAACTTTAGTACCTTTGAGGTTATGTTACACTGGCTGGAAGTAAGGAGCATTCAGAGGATTTTGCCTCAGAGATTATGCTTTCGATTTGACCCATAGAACGGTTGAGAACCGTTCTGGGCTTTAAGCGCTTGTTCGATTTGACACAAGACAAGAGCAAGTCGCACTCTTTTATTGCTCCCCAAAAGAGGCACAAATTATTCACGGTTGTTCTTAAGGTCGTTAGTAACGCGGAAAAATTATAAAAATTACCATCTTCTATCTAACCTGTGGTGACGTCCACAGAAATAAATCTGGGTGAATAATAGGCCAGAGGCTAGCATTTGCGCTGCTTTTTTGGAACTATTTTTGGCTGACCTTGAGCAGGTGGCACACGATTTTACTGCAATGAGAATTTCGAATTTTCAATCATCAATTACTTGTATACTACATACTTTTAAATGTACATTTTAAAATATGTTTTATAAATGATTATAATGAGTCTGCGTAGCCATAAATAATCAATTCTGTAGTTTTTCTTCTGTAGTTTATATCAGAATGTGAAGGTAGAAATCGCAGTTTTTGTTAAACTTACATTTGATTTGGGGAAGGGGGAAACTCAAACTGACCAACTTTTGCTGTGCCGCCACAGGTGTCGCTGTGCACGCACCAAGCAGGTTGTTTCAACGTCAATACTAACCCTAATCTGCCGCATAGCCATAAATAATCAATTCTGTAGTTTTTTTTCTGGATATCAGAATGTAAGGTAGAAATCGCGGTTTTTGATAAACTTACATTTGATTTGGGGAAGGGGGAAACTTAAACTGACCAACTTTCGCTGCGCCGCCACAGGTGTCGCTGTGCACGCACCAAGCAGGTGGTTTCAACTATTCTAACCCTAACCTGCCGCGACTTATATAAAATTAAAATTAAATTTAAAATATAATTATTCCCACTAAAAACAAATCTTTACCTTCTTATCAATTTTCATATTAAAATAAAATTTTGTTGGGATGCCACATGAATATATCAGTATCTGTTATGCAGATAGTCATTCAGTTTTCTTATTTTCATTTTTCATTTTAAATAGCACTGGGCCGCGTTCCGTTTTCGCGGACGTGGTTTGTGAGAGGGTGAAGTGAGGATATTTAAATTTCCTCTCCATTCATGAACTGTCAGAACTTTAAATTTTCTAACCGATTCAAAATTGTTAAAACGGTAGAAAATTCTTTTGAATATGCATCGGAAAACACACATTGATCAAATAAGTGAAATAAACTCGTGATTTGCAAACTGGAAATCTAATAAAATTTAAATTATACCACGTTCTTACGAGTTTTCAACGGCTTCTAGCTACTGCGCAAGACGAGTGACTTTTAACCCAGTCGAGACTAGGTTGAAATTTTGTCGTCCGGACGTTAAATCTGAACGCCTGTGGCGTTTCACCGAGAGTGTTTGTCCTCGATATCAGAACGACCGGTACGACGCCAGGGCGTGTTCCGGCGCTAACCGGAACGGATCCTTGCTGAAGTGAGAACCAAGATTACGGTGACTCGATCAGTAAACGAACGCTCCTAAGGTATCCGTTCCTTACTGATCGTATCAGTTCTAATGCCTGATGAAATCTATATCTGACTTTTGTAACCTTTGGTATCTTGTAATTTGTTGCGTAAATAAAAATAAATCACTGTTTCAACAAATTTAACGATTAGTATGGCCATCTAGGTGCGTTTTCTCAAACTTGAAAACTTATGCGATTTACCACATGCCTAGTGGCATCGCCTTTTGTTTAGATTGCAAAGGATATGGAGGAATCGAATGCTTCAAAGGATTTTCGGGCTGGTCTTACCTCGTCCTTGCACGTACTACGTATGGCAACACAAGTGTGAAGTGAGTTGGTGTGACAAGCTGCAGCCAAGGACGCGCTTTCATTGAGTGTGTGCCGAATATGAGATTGATTGTTTCAAAATTGATACGCAATATGTACGGGTCTCGCGTGACATTATTAATCGGCGTAGCAATGCTTATCATCGGCAATGTATCAGCTAGAGCTGTAAGTAAATTTTGCTGCAGCAATTAATTTCGCTTTGGACGCGCGTAATGGAAATTACTTTTCTGTGTTAAATTCTTCTTGGCACATGATTTAAATGTGTTTTAGAAAACGTTATCTTGTATTTCGTTAGGGAATATCTTACGTTCTTATTAATTTCTTGTTAAGTTAAGCGTTTTCGACTGGTGATGATATTGCGATATTGGAAGTCGATAACCATGGCCAGACAAGAGAATAAATTAAGCAAAGATGGGTTACAATCGGCAAACGAGATCAATGTACTTTATAATTGGGTTAGTAAAACGCTAAGGAACTCTGGAACGCTACGCCTACGATCTAGGCTAGAATATTCCCTATGCCAGTTCGACGTGCCCTGTTTATGTAATGCATTGACTAGAACGGGTGAGCAAAACATGAAAGTCGAGAACGCGGAAAAGTCGGGAAGATTTTAATTCTTTAATTTTGTTTTAATATATAATTGAAATCGATATACCTTGTTGAATGTGATTATACCATTAATTAGCAACGTGCTATAGCAAGCACAACGATACACGTGACTAAATCTCGGCATCTAAGGATTCGCACCGCACAACTTACAGATTATATGTAAGGACTCCGTAAATTTCTCCCATCGATTTATTATTATTTGCTAGGACTTTCATTTTAGTTCTAATGACAATTTCGACGTTTACCGCAGTTTACGTACACACACACACACACTCTCTCACACACACACACACACACACACACACACACACACTCTCTCTCTCTCTCTCTCTCACACACACACACACACACACACACACACACACACACACACACACACACACACACACACACACCACACACACACACACACAACACACACACACAACACACAAACACACACACAAACACACACACAAACATACACATACGCAAACATACACATACACATACGCACACAC
>JARJEB010002138.1:0-10285 GCA_030264535.1 Liometoxenus newtonarum
TCAATTCACACTGAGATTGAATAAAGAACGACAGTAACGCTCGAGCGCTGGTAGCAAGACGTTGTCTCATTTTTTGGTCCGTTAAATGGCGTGAGCGCGCGCCATGACAGCGAACTACGGCCCAGCATTGCGTTTCCATTTCAATTAAATATGTAGAGTCCACTAAAATTACAATCAATTAACATCTTGACGGGAACAAGATCGATTCCGTTTACGGTCTACCAAAAGGGCTATCGAGGAGTGACTCAACAGAACGGATGCTGCTACAACATGCCTACAACAATAATATTCATAAATGTTTTCTGAAGGTACTTTATACCTACGTCTAAAGCAAACTTCATTTTCTACGTGTTCTATTCTTGAAGTGATGCGAGAACTCGGCAAGATGATTGTTTCAATTTTCGATGGCTCTACGCCTCTAATAACAAACATATTCCTACTCATTATCTATTTACCTTCCTTCATCTTGAATATTTCAAGTGGTGCGTAAGGTATATTAAATCATTTTGACAAGTTGAATTGTTAATGTTAATGAATCGAGTCTGTAAATGTTCTTTATCTTCTCATTTTGTGCGTCTGGCTTTCAGGTCTTGTCATGAAGTTTTGCATGTCAGCTTATTTTAGCACTTTGAACAGTATTCTGCTGAAGAGAGAAGACAGTTCAAAGTGAACGAATACATTTATACTTACTTAAATTGCACGGTGTCCGTTTCCTTTTTTACTTTTTACTTACTCCCTGGATGTAAATACAGAAAACAGCTTCTTCAGCTTCAGCAGAAGATAACCTGTAAAGTTTTATTTGCAAAAGTTTTGTAGATTTTTAACCTACAATGCAACAAAATTACATGTTGAAGCACTTTACTAAGATATACAAGTACTGGGTGTATTTTTGGGAAATTTTTGAACATTTCTACCTAAGGCAAATAACTTCTCATGACACTGTGTATTCAACATTTCGGAAATGGTAAAGGAACTTTGCAACTCATGAGTTTACAACTAAGTACTTGCAACATGCTGCACGAAAGTGCAATCATAACTTGCTAAAATCTGCTAAAATTTGAATAGAAGGTACATGCTTCCATCAATATTTACACAACGATACGCCTTCAATTGTTCTTCAATCGCTAGTTACGAACTTTCTATTAACTTTTTGAGCAACTGAAGCAATTTCTTGATTATCGGGCGTCTTTCCGTCGCTGTTTCGTCTGCTTTTTCGCATATACTGTTTACGTCCGCACCTTAAATTACCTCTATATCGATTGTGGTGGCTTTGGGAGAACCGCGCCGGTAATAGAAGATGTGGATCGACTTTTTCTACGTTCTCGTTCACAGCGTCGTAATATCTAAAATAAAAGCAACCCAAACACAAATGTCGTCGCGCGATATCCCGCGGTATAATAATATTTGTGCTTTCTTTATTCCTCATTCATTTCCATTCTCTATACATTTCTCCCTTGCACCACATCGTTATGATGCGTTTCAGTTTGGTTGGTGGAATCGCCACTGTGTCGGTGCTGGAGTGTTTTCTCCAGAGATCGTAAATCAGAGAATGCGGTCGCATAAGTTTATATAAATCAGATAAAGGAAAAATGTAATCAAATAGAATCAAGTACCAAAAAGCGCAGTATAAATTTGTCCGGGATGCCTCTCTTGATGGTCTCTCGTGCGTGCATGTGGATCGTCCCGGTATTCGCTGCTTTTGCTTATATAAAATATTCACATACATATTTTATGATTTATGAATTGATCTTGTGCAGTGCCAACGCGATTTAGTTCTTTTCTCTTTGTCTGCATTTTTGTTTTGTTTTTTGATTTGATATAACTCTAACAGTCTAATCTAAAATATTTGGCAGAAATTTCTAACCATTACCGATCGGCTAGATTCGGACTCTCAGACTGCGAACCGAATGTTGTGAACGAACTGCAAGAAATAAGGAACGGTTTCCTGTTTCCGGTACCCACTTCGATACCAGTGTAACATATATTGTGTGCAAATATTATACGCACTGGCACCATTGGGAATAATAACGATATTTCTTGTTAATCCGGTTACATGATAAAATGCATCGCGCAATGCTGTCCAACAGCGCGCAACAGAAAGAAATAAAGTTATATTTTTTTTTTATAAATTTAGCTAATTGCATTAAATTGTGCATTGGCTGGAACCATTATTTTTTGTATATATAACAGTGATTCTCAACTTTTTTTTCCTCCAGGTACACTTTTTAATAGTTTGTATCTTTGAGTGCTCACTTGTCTGACGTCTTATGTATATGGGTAGGTTCTGGCCGGCACACTTCAAAAATCTCGCGGCACACCTGACACTAAAGTGCTGCGGCACAGTGGTTGAGATTCATTGGTATATAAATAATCTCAATCGGGTTTAATTAGTGGTATTGCCTCATTTGATTTTGATGCAGTTTGTAATTTGTATAGTTGTTGGACTTAAACTTAGCTTCCTGCGTATTTAGTCCTTAGAGATACATTTAATGCAAATACAGTTTGCAGCAATTATTAGCTTTGCATGTTTGCCTTCAAATATTTGTTGCTAGAAACTGTTACTCTGCGCCATCAGGTATATTAACTAACGACACATCATTTAAGTTGGGCGCCAATTTTAAATTACATATAAATTTTATTTTTCAGCAATATCTTTCCTAATCTGGTTGAATCGACGTTTGCATTATAATTAATTTTAAGATATAAAAATCTCAACTTCTTCAAATTTCTTTTCTTAGATCGTTAACGAGGAAAGCTTTAGCACTCACGTGAAAACAAGTGATAAAATTAAATAAAGTTAAATCGTTGCGTTACGCTTCGTTAGTTTGCCTGTTTTTGGTAGGACAGGAAGGAACGAAAGTGTGAAAGCGTTAAAATGAAGTTAAATCAGTTCCGGTACTTAAGTAGCTCCGCACTTGGTAGTACTTTACGTTGCGTTATAGTATAGATAAAGGGGCAAACGCATGATGTATCAAGGCAGTATATCTATGTCACGACGTTACGCGATGCGAAAAGTGGCCCTCTTATTCATTTAAAACCCTCACCGGAAAGGTGTCTACCGCGTGCTAAGGGCTGTACAATATATGCGCTAACATATTGCACGGTCTTTTACCAAATACAACAACAACAAAAAAACGATACCTATATGCATGACGCATTCAGTTCAGATCATGTATGCGAAGCTATAAAGTAAAAAGTGGCCATAAACCTTTTGCCGTTTGACTGATTGATATATGCTTTCAACAAATTCATTCAATTAGCCTAGAGCACGGGTCGGCAAACCGCGGCTCTTTGCATAGAGTTTGCGGCTTTTTTAAAATTGGAGACTTGAGAGGTTTGTTTTTTTTTTTGGTCACTGCGTTCTCGGATAAATATTACTACTTTGAGACCTAGAGCTTTTTTTTTGGTCACCTCGTATTCTCGGAGGATATAATTTACTATTGAGAGAGTTTTTTGGTCATCAACAATAAAAATTTCAAAATTTCAGTTAAGTAACTAAGTTTTAAATAAAACTTGGCTCTCTGATATCTTCGTTTTCATGTTTTCTCCACAACTTGACTCTTCTCACTGGAAAGTCTGCCGACCCCTGGCCTAGAGGGATAAATTGCGCGTACAGTTTCGAATCAAAATTATTAATGATGTGACGTACTGTCCAAAAACTAGTTTTCAGAGTATCTATTACATATATAATTAATCATTTTTGTTGTTTTGTTTTTGATAAAGTGCTACTTTAGTTGCTGGAACAATGCTTTATATTATATTTTTCTATACAACTACTATACTGAAAATAGGCAAATACGTCCAAACAGCAGGCGCTGAAAACGAATCTTTCCGAACATTCATTACATACCTACACGTTCAAGGTGTGTTACATAATGAAACCTGGTAAAATCCACATCCAGAACTTAGCAACAGACTTTTTTAACCTCACTTAGTTACAATAGAACATCAAATTATCATGTTGCAATTTGGTTGCATCTCCTAATCGTAATACAACCCGTACACACTTTTTTTAATTTATTTCAATCAACAAGATTATTATATTTTGCGACGTAATGAAATTGGAAAAGTAAATAAAAAAGACTGAAATTGTCCACGAAGTTGACAACCGCGTGGATGCATGCAACCAGATGAACAGACTTGTGTTCTATGGGTTATCTACACTTCAACTTCCACTCTAGTTACGTAAACTACTATTATTTATCGTGGATGCATGCAACCAGATGAACACACTTGTCTTCACTGGGTTGCCTACACTTCAAGTTCCACTTAAGTTACGTAAACTACTATTATTTATGTGTATTTATGTTGTGACGTCAATTATGATAAAAGTCGTTTTTGACGAGTGTAAAGCCAAGTTTTTTTTGCATTTCCCTGCTGCACCCTAATTTACTTCGTGTAAAAAGCCACTTTTTTAAATAAAAACAGAAAACGTCATATATATTTAAGCAAACTTTATTTTTCAATAAATTTATAAATATACTCGCACCGCGGTGAGTAAATTGAAATTTAGTATTGCAATTATATTTTCGTCGCCTGCTGTGCTTCTGACTCGGAGTAACAAAGAAATAATGCACGAATATTCAGCAAATACTAAATAAAAGTGCTAAAATAGAGGGGGAAAAAACGAAGAGAAATTGAAAAAATAGGTCGAAGTGACACAATTCTTTGTGCCGTTGCCGGTTGCGAAGAGATAGTTTGGGACTGTTCAGTAGAAATGTTGTGACTTCCGAAAAGGACATAAATAAGGGTGCTTTGTGCGTATAGAATAAGGGCCCTTTCAACAAATAAAATATATACACTGAACTGAATAAGGTCGTCGTCATAGTCGACGCAACGACACTCACTATAAAGCATTTCACCTTCATTTTCTGTATCTGAACGTGTCCGTTCATTGAATAGGCGAAAATTGCGAAATGTTATTTTGTTGTTTTGTAATTTTCAATTAAGGCCGCCCCAGCCTGGTGTAGCAATTTCGTTGAGCCGCGCGCCGCGCGATTCGGTTCGTTCGTCCGCGAAACTATTAATCTCGGCCGAACGTTCATCTCATTGTCAGTGAATGGGAACTCGTTACCTGCGAACTATATAAACACGAAGCGAACCGGCCAAGATCCGGTGCATGTGTTGCCATGGGCTATAACCGAACCAACTAACCAACCCCTCAATAGCTAGGCTACCTCTAAGTTCGTTGGTTCGTTCGTAGAAATAGTTGTCGTCCTCGCTGGTCTGGCCAAAATAACACGTTACAAAGCCGCAAATAGATTACTACATCGAACAAGCCGGAAACTTTAGGTAAGGACGGTCAGCTAGAAACCGGAAATAAGAAGAGGTTCGAATGACAGGAGATCCAGTACGGACTGAGGGGTTAATAGGAACAGGTCAGATCCGGTCGGTGCCTGGACAAATGAGACGGCTGACATGGCTCTGTGCACAAACGGTTCGGCTCCGGAGTTTCACCTACCCTACCTCCCTGCCTTAGTCGTATTTACAAATCGGACATGTCGATATAGCTAGGCTGCCCGTTGCCGTATGGGGGTGATTTGTGGCTGATAGTAAAAACCTACTGTGCATGTTCTTTTTCGGTTCAAATTGCTCTAGCCGCCCCCCATATCAAACGTCACGTTTTACATATCGTTATACTGGATGTTTTATAAAAGTTTAGACGATAGTCGAAAATTTTGGTGTATACGTACTTCCATTTGTACTAACTAATTTTATTGGTGAACAGCCAGTAAAGTGCACGATCAAATCAATTGGTTGCTAATTGGCACATCAAAAAAAAAATTGCCGCACCCCTTGAGTACCTCGTAGTTGATGAAAATCTCGACGGACGCTTCGCTTCAATTAATGCTTTTCGTGCACTCTCTAGAATTATATCTAATTTATTAGATCGATCGCTGCCGCATGCCACGAAGCAGGAATTCCTCTTATTTCGGATACCAGTACATAGGGCGCTTAGTAATTTAGCCCTGGAGAGATGTGATTTTTTTCTGGTCCAACTACCCCATCATCCGCGTTTCTCTTTATTTTATTTCCATCTCATTTGTGTCGCGCGGCCGACTCCAAGTCACCAATCTTACTTTACCTACATTTCTCATACAAATTTTCCTATGCGTATTCTTTACAACCCTATTTTTTCCTTTCCGGCTGCCTCCTTCGCAACCAGCATTTTAGTTAGGCGTTGTCCTACCGAGCCTACTTTACTCATACGAAAAGACATAATATTCATATTATTCATTATTACGGCAATATATCTTCTTACTCTTTCTTATAAAATATTTTCCTATCCTATACTGACTGGCTCCGTGAAATTTTAACATCCAACATGAATGCCCTTGTAATAAAACGAATAATAAAGTGGAACGTGAAAGAAAATGAAATGAATTCGTCATTAAAATTACATACTTATTCGTATTCATTTTTACTTTTTGCCTTTGTTATACAAAATAGGGCCGGAATTCGGAAACAGGAGGGAAGTCGGGAACCGGCAAACAAAAATGAGGAAAATCCGAAGCACTAATTTCATATTCTTTCACCTTGCAAGTATCTCAACAAATCAACCATATATTTATTTTCTTTATATTTTTGCTCTGAATTTCTGTATTTAAGCTACTCTCGCAAATTATTTCGATTTGCTATCCGTAAAAAGTATATTTTTATTCACAGAGAAGATCCGATCATACGATCACGATCACCATTTAAGATTTACGTTTACAATGCCTGACGCTCTACTTACATATAGATACGCAACGTAGGTATATTTGTGAGTTCTTTACTTTTTTACCTTTACTTTTATTGATGCCATAAATTGAAATTTACGGAGGGATGAATGGAGTAAGACGTCCCAAAGATATGGGAGTTTCGTTGTCGGCCGGGACGCTGAGATATTCAAATTCGCAGCACTTTTAAGTCGTTACATTGATTTGATGATATAAGCGATGGCGACAACGCGCCAAATTATTTCGCCACTCAGTTATATTTAATTTCATTCGATCTTTTTCAAATTGAATTTGTGAATTATCGAAGTTGCTGATTGTGGACTGGTTTGGTTGATCTTTGGAATTGGAAAATGGTGCACCTCTTCGATTATATAGCAAGACGTGTTTTTGATGGTGCTTCCCGACGAAAGTGTAAAAGAGACGCGTGGAGGTCACGTGACACAATGTAACCAATAAGATTTCTTCTATGACTAACTCTTATTGGTTACACTGTGTGACATCATGACCTCCACGCTTCTCTTTTACGCGTTCGTCGGGAAGTACCATAATTATTGTGCTACGACAATCCAAGGTCAGACGCTCTGCGCATGCGCTCGCAGCATAAAGCCATAAATGTAAAAGACGTATTACTTCACTTCCTTTCTCGACCGATGTCGTGCCATGTCATTTGAGTTGTGTTTTGTCAAACATATAGCCTTCCCTCATCTGCGACTTCAATTTTTAGCAGCACATTACGTCATGACACTTAAATAATATCATTCACAATCCGCGAGTCTCTTCCACTAACGAAGAATACACAATTAAATATTCCATGGTTGTAATTGCTGGACCTGAACGGAATTGACAGAGCAAATAATTTTTATTCCATACGCATGTATCTCTTTCATTGAGCGTATAAAATATCAGTGATTCGCAACTTTTTTTTCCCTCACGGTACACTTTTTAATAATTTATAAATAAAACGGCACACTTATTTTAACGTCTCTTATGTATGGGTAGAGTCTGGGAGGCATACATCAAGAATTTCGCTTCACACCTGACACTAAAGTGCCGCGGCACAATGGTTGAGATTCACTGGTATATAGAGGAGAACAATATCGAGTTGATCAGTGTATTAATCAATATCCATGCCGCTTGTGTACTTCGAATAACCTCACGAAATCTATGCATATTCCATGTATTTCGATTTTGGTGTTTTGTGTGCCACGTCACGCTCAATGTGTATAGTGTACGCCCCATATACGTAGCGATACTCTCAACATAAAGAAAGAGAGAGAGAGAGAGAGACAGAGAGAGAGAGAGATGGATATAGAAACCTATCTATCGGATATAGATATAACTGAAACATGAGTGCCCTGGAGCCGGGGGATTTATAATGCCACGCAGCATTTTCATCCTTACAACTTACAACTGTAGCTGGTATAGGCAACAAACCTGCCAACCTATCAGTTAAAGATACCAGACACCAGCCAGGATAGGTGGTTGCTTGCTAGAGGCTGGAGGTGTATATCCTAACGCCATTTTACGTGATTACAATGCATTTTATATCGACTGCATTATTTATTTTCAACTTTTTCTTGCAAATTCACAAATGCACATTCCCTCCACCCACCCCCGAGACCGGTTCCCCACATATAGGTATTTAAATTCTGTGGACGCTATCTGGGATTTTTATACGATGTCACATTAGGAATGTAAAATATGTGCTTTTCAGTATTCTAAAACAATTCGCGTTTTTGTTATCTTTCCTTTTATTTGCATTGAAAATCTTAAAATTTTATTTTATTCGTTTCTCTTTATATATTCTCTCCCGATGTTTTGATTTCTTATTACCTCAACTTGTTTTCCTCTATATAAATATAAAATTTGCTTGAAATTGACAAACATGGCAGGAAGACGACGATGTCACGCAGCTTTTCGAAAAATATAGATTTAGAATTGTGTATATTGCAATTGCATTTCGAAGGTCGCTGCTTTGTCGTTAGGGTTGGGGTTGGGAGACTTAACACATTCTTTTCCCACGCCGATATTTTCTTTTCAGAATTGTGGTGCTGACGTCATTGACTTCTTGTTCTTCTACGAATTCTATTTCCTTCAATTTTCCGCTTCCATTTCACCAAAATCTCGTGTAATTCCACGTTTCAAATCTGCGCTTCGTGATAAATCTTTCTTCACACTCTTACCATCACGGCTACATATCAATCTGATCACGAGAAAGACCGCAATTTACGATAAATTTGTGGCTTTGTGATTAAATACTAAAAGCCCTAAGAAGAGTTAATCAAAAAATGTAATGTGAATTTTCTTTGTGTGAGCGTCGAGCTGATGTAATGGAAAATACAAATTCCAGAAAATTAGGTTGCACATTGCACCTTGAATGCTTGAAATTGAGAATTTTTATTCTATCGGGTTTACTTGAACTATCCGGCGAAGCATAAAAGTAAAAGGGAATGAATACTGCCGCCGCGACCCGACTATTTTAAATTCTGTTTATTGTGGTAATATAATTTTATTAGTCAATTCTTTATTTGACCTCGAAAACCTGTAAAATGTTACTCCGGCTTTTAACTATGTCGTTTTATTGAAAGTATGGGCAATATCAGCTTTTGTTATAATTTCAACAAAAACAAAAAAAAAACTAACAAGGCAACATGAGAACATGGTAGGTAACTGTATTTATTTCGATTGTGTGGGTTTCAAAGTACTTGCGCGTTTCTAGTTTTCTGCAAAACACAATAGATGCAGAAAAAGAAAACTAGACGCGAGCCAGCCCAACAAAACCGGCTTGAAATACTTTACTTGCTTTATGTGAGTGTCTTTGGTGCACATGTAGGGGTGGTAGCGCTCGTTCAATGTGCCCCATCCATTATAGTCCTGGATTTTATTGTTGGAGCAGCCCAGGTCAGAGCAATGGGCGGGATACATTTAAAACTACATTTATAAGTCTCTGTCCCTCTGGTTCTTCCAACAGTTCCAACATTTTCACTGTATATTTGCTTCTAACCCATTCTAATCCAAAATCCAATGTTCTATTTTCGAATCGTATAGGTATACATACATAAAGTTATAATAAGCTTAGAGGGAAGGTATTGATACAAATGTGATGCCACTTGTTCGCCATATTGATTTGCATCATAACAATGTTGTCAGAGGGGCCGGGCGCGTCATTTATAGTTCAGTACTAGAGTCCCACGCTTGGCCTGGGGCCGCACATTAGGATGTAGTGTACATGTCACAAACTAAAACCCTAAAATGTAGACTACCCAAAGTGCACTAACAGACTTTCTGTTCTCTTTATAGACTTCTCTCTCAATGTATATATACATAACCTAACCTACAATGTAATAACTTGCATGCATGATTTTCGAATCGTATAATACATACATAAAGTAATAATAATATTCTTAGAGGGAAGGTATTGATACAAATGTGATGCCACTTGTTCGCCATATTGATTTGCATCATAACAATGTTGTCAGAGGGGCCGGGCGCGTCATGTATAGTTCAGTACTAGAGTCCCACGCTTGGCCTGGGGCCGCACATTAGGATGTAGGGTACATGTCACA
>JARJEB010002139.1:0-30948 GCA_030264535.1 Liometoxenus newtonarum
ATATTAATTACGCATTCACACGATCTAGGTAGGTCATTACGAGTAGGGTACAAATTTCACTCAAGCGCGCGCGCGCGCGCACACGCACACACAAACACATACACACACACACACACAAACACACACACACACAAACACACACACACACACACACACACACACACACACACACACACACACACACACACACACACACACACACACAAACACACACACACACACACACACACACAAAGCCGATTTTTGACCTGGGGTCATCGGATCTCCACGAATCAGGGAAAAATAAGAGTTTAATTTTTTTCATGATCACCTTACTTTCTTAGACCTACATACCTTCGGTAGTATCGGAAAGTAAAAAAAAAACAAAAAACAAACTAAACGAAAATTCCTAAGGCTGATTTCCATCAAACCGATAAAACCGAAACTGAGTTGAGATTGTGAAAATTTCACAGATTTGTAGTTGCTGGCAAATGCTTTAAGCGACTTTGATTTCTTGCTAAAAACTTTCATCAACTGTACCAGATACAGCCAAAATGTTTAAATTTTTTTGTATTAAAATTCAACCGAAATTTGAAATTTTGTAACCCTATTTTTACCTGTCATTATGCAATGAGTAATGGTCCGCTTTAAAACACAGTGCTGTATAGCTAGCTGACTTTACATCACTGTGCCGTTATGAGCTCTCAAGTATGCTAAAAACACTGTTTACAACTATATAGCGACCGACATCAGCGATAAGAAATTCATTAGTATTCATATTCATAATTCATTACTTTCAATGTTCCAAACATTTGAAACCAAGTGTTCGATACGTTCTGGTTGTCGGATCCAAGGCGTATAACAATTTTAAAATAAAATTTAAAAAAACAAATAATAAACTAAACGAAAATTCTGAAAGGCTGATTTCCATCAAACCGATAAAACCGAAACCCGAAGCAGAGTT
Organism: Liometoxenus newtonarum; assembly: GCA_030264535.1. Taxonomy (NCBI): domain Eukaryota; kingdom Metazoa; phylum Arthropoda; class Insecta; order Coleoptera; family Staphylinidae; genus Liometoxenus; species Liometoxenus newtonarum. The sequence continues at coordinate 944 of JARJEB010002139.1, forward strand.
GAGATTGTGAAATTTTCAGAGATTTGTAGTTGCTGGCAAATGCTTTAAGCGACTTTGATTTCTTGCTAAAAACTTTCATCAACTATACCAGAAATCGCCAAAATGTTTAAAAAAAATTGTATTAAAATTCAACCGAAATTTGAAATTTCGTAACCTTATTTTTACCTGTCATTATGCAATGAGTAATGGTCCGCTTTAAAACACGGTGCTGTAAAACCAGCTGACTTTACAGCACTGTGCCGTAATGAGCTGTCAAGTACGTTAACAACACTGTTTAGCTAAAATATGGCAAAATAAGACGAAAAAGGTTATACATATTAAAAAAAGACAGTGTTACCAATAAACTTACTAAATACACAAAATTCCCTAAATATTGGTAACTTTACTATTTGAAGTTTGCCAAAGTAATTTTATTTACGAGCATACTCGAAAACACACTTTTTTATACAACGTGGTGTCTTCGAAAACAATGTCTTTCATGTCAACAGTGCATTACTTATGGTATGTGCGGAAAACACTACGACACTGCACGAGCTTGCACGAGGCAATAGTTCGAGTGTTTGTGAATTAATTCTTGATTAATTCTTGATGTTAATGAAGATGCTGATAATAAATTCATGCTATGGTCGTAGATAAAGTACTGTACATACCTCGAGTGGAAACGCGCTTTTCATTCTCGCAAAATTACACGCTTTCGCTCGCTGCGCTCGCGTCGCGTGTAAATATTTTGCTCGAATGAAAAGCGCTGTTTTCCACTCTAGGCATGTAATGTACTATTATCGCCATTTTATGTCTCAACCCAAGCATAGTCATCATGTCATTACACATAGTCTGGATTTCCGCACTCAAAACAGTCCGAAAAAGTGTTTACGTCGTTTTCTAATTTGTTTTTAGATAACCGTAAATTTTCATTTAATAATGATTTGATATTTTTAGAATTACATTTTAGAAAATGATTTTGCAATTGCAATAGACTAGACGCGCATTGCGCATCAATATAATTATAATCGAATGGTAAATACAGGTAGCACAAGTTGTAACTAATAGTAGGTAGTCTAGTATGTAGTGAATTAATTTTAAAATTCCTTGGTTAGACTAAAAAGTGAAAAAAAGAAAACGAGTTATTTGATTGCCATTAATCGACTCTACTTGGCTCCTTCCATTCAACTATGATTAATATACCGTGCGTTTATTTTGCCGTCGAACATGTGCTATGTTCGAAGCTATAATACACGAGTCAAACTCATGGCATTGGGGAGGGAATTTGACACACCGAAGGACGGGGAGAGAGTGGGGATGTGGGACGGACGACGACACACCACGATGACAAGTCAGTGAATCAGTGTGAGACCCATTTTGATGATTATTGGAAACTGTGTTGAATAGAGATTCGAATTGTGTGAGTTATTTGAAAAAATTAAAATATGACAAGGAACAAAATTGACAACTGGCACTAACGACATGATCATAAAAATTAATTACTTTGATCGTGTATCGCCGCTGCCATGAGTTTGACTCGTTTAGTTTAGCTCCGAACATTGCGTACGCTACATGCTATGATGTTCGATGGTAAAATAAACGCTCTGTATGTTGAAATCAATTTAAACTGATCAACATTGATGCACCTATTCAGCTTGACGATACTTCAGGCATCTATATATTCTCGTATAATAATTACACTCGACGTTGCTGGATTGACCATAAAAGCGATAAAGCGTTGAACGTAAAAAAAAACGCAAGAATCCAAGAACGCAACAAGCATAAAAATGCAACTTAAACGGTGCACATTTTTAGTAGCCAGTAGCCACTAATCACTATCACGATATTACAGTGAAGTTCTGATGGCCGACAGTGGCGTAACTACCATTGGGGCAACGGGGGCAGTGCGAAGGGGCCTCATAACTAATGTCCATTACACCATTTTCGAATATTTTTGATTGTAAAAAGGGCCACCAAATGATTATTGCCCCAGATCATCTGTTACGGCACTGTCTGATGACTATTATTTATTTCTATACACAGGTAAACCATGATTTGGCTTGAGGAAGCCAATAAATAAATAATTTATAAATAAAATTTGAAAAAAACTTACATTGGCTTAAAATAATTGTTTATTTAAATGCAATAAATTTTTAATGTTTCTTTTTGAGTCATCGCATTTCGCTGTCTACCTCAATTTATTTTTCTTTAATTTCTTTTTGTATTAATTTAATTCCTTTTCGGTTTGGTTTTGATTATATTTATTTTATCGACCGTATTATGTCTCTTACGATAGACGGAGAAACCTATTCATTTACGGAGTATTTTTAAGAACGAAAGTTATTTACGTACACATCATACGACACTCTACGACTCCTAGTCCTAGTTGTCGGTCCGTCGACTAAAATGACGTCAAAGGAGACGTCGAACTAAAACTACATAAACGTGTGTCAGTGTAAGTACCATAAAATCTACAATTACTACATACTTACAAATCTATTTTTCGTTGACGTAAAATTTTTCTTATCACTTTTTAAATAAATTTGAAAGTTATTGTGGTAATTTATATTTTTTTTTTCTTGAAATACACCCCTGAAATTTTCCTTGTCTTTTTGGTAAGAAACATTTAACGATTTAACATTTCCAAAGTTTAGGAGCCTGATTGTACAAATGTAATTAAATATATCCCGCCAAATGTAGTTTGAGGTTTGCATGTTTATTAATTAAATTTTTAATTAAATTAAAGTACAAATAATTGTTTCCAAAGCGAAGAGGAACCATCCTGTATCTTAAAATAATTTATTTACGACCAAACAATGTTGACGTTTTTCTGCATAATGACTTTTCTGCAGAGTGATTAAAACTGAATAACAATTTTTGCTTATTTATGAATAACTTGCACGGACAACCAATCAGAAAATAATTCATTTTTGATCACCATGTATTTTGCACTTCACCACACGATTAATGAATGAATTATTCAATGAATTGCAACTATTTTTAATATTTATTATAATACGGATTACAACTTGAACGATATTTATGAATAATCGAACAAGCATATTATTACTGGATTGATGTGCAGACTGATAAGTACAATTGAATATGTAATTTTATTAAAAGGACGCCATTAATTTATTCAACACTATTTCCAGTATACACCTATATAAATATTTAATAACATGTTGGAATTTTTCCAAGTTCCAGTTCCCGGTAAATTACAAACAAATAAATAATTTGTTGAAGATATTACTAATTTAAAATAGTTTATAAGTATAAATCCAGGTCAATTTGTTATTAAATTTAATGATATTTGCGCTGTAAGATATAAACAAATTTATATTAACTTTACAAGAATTTATTTATAAAATTTTTTTAACAAATATGTTTTTTTTTTCGAATTAATACAGTTTCTACGGTGAAACTAACTATTTTATTGTTTATTAATACCTACCTTGTTTTTTTTAGTTTGGTGAATTGTTTTTTTTATTAAATAAATTATTTTATCTTTAAACGTTTAAATCAATTAATAATCATTAAAATGAAAGAACTGAACTGAATCCAGTCAAATCTATATATTTACAAAAAAAATCTTTGCATGCATGATGACTATTACTATCTAATATTATTAAATTTAAAAATATGTTCAAAAATCTAGAAACGGCAACTAATAGTTGAATCTGTTCTTCTTATTAAGTAGTTGTTATCACTCTACACTGGAAAATTTGCTTTTTTTTCTCCTGTTTCTTCCTTTTCCTAGAAGTTTTGTATTTCACTTTTTTATTTCGTAAAAAAAATTTTTTTTTAGATCAATCAAAAGTTTTTATACAAAATTAGATATATTATCGCAAATTAACCTGGTTCTCTCTTTTGTGTTATTCGTTAGTCTATATTTTTTAAGCATAATTAAAACGGTAGTTTAGCTATTTCGCTTATCATCCTGAAAGCATGAAGCATGAAGGTAATTCATGTTATCTACCAATATTGTTTGTGTATTGCTTAGCATATATGCGTGATATACATTAGCGTTGAAAGTTTCATTGTTTCTGGTTCGAATTTCAAAGTTAACATATATATTTATTTGTTTTATTACAGTTTTAAAATGCCCTTAAATTTTTAATGAATTTTCTCGTTTTGAAAATTGAAAAGCAACCAGAAAAAATGGAAAAATTCTAGATATTAATAAAATTAATTAAACATTTAATTTTATTAATAATCAGAGAATATTCAAATAAAATGTGTTCATTAATTTTTCCTTTAAGGAAATTTGTGTTATTTTTAAATAAACCTGTTAAAACAAAAATAAAAAAATTAAAAAATATTTTACCTGTTTAACTATAATTGTCTATATTCGCGGAAAATTCGAGAAGAATACTTTCAATATATTTAAAAAAGTGTCCGTTACACCTTTTTTTTCTTCTTTGCCTGCTTTTTCGGCTCTGAGGAACTTACACGCGCCACTCCAGTCGCGATTTGTAACCCGAACCACCTCACCTATTATTACACATTCGAAACAGAAAGCTGCTAAGTAAACGATTCAAAGCTCGCTTGTTTCTGCTCAATAGTGGGAAAGTTTTTGAGTTTTCGTTCGCACACTACAACGACTCGAAATCGACTGGCCAGCGCCGTTCAAACGAGTCGGCTTTTACATGCAATGCAATCCAAGGAGCAACCGGTGACGATGCCCAACCACAGAGTAGTGTACTCCGTCCGAATACAACCAACACATCTATGCACATCACCAATTCATACAACTCTTATTACTACGATGAGTTCCCAGAAATAAGTTGCACACTGAAAATTTTATAATGAATATTACTTATTTGCAAATTTCACTTGCTCTGTTTCTGTTTGGTTTTTATGTTGGAACCAACACGATATAATCTAGTTTCAAACTTTCAAATTCAAACTAATATTAAGTGTGCTGTACTTTTCAGTATCTACTTGCCAACACAAAAATCAAAAATTGCATAAAAATGTGATACTCAACTAAAAATCATAAATTGGTAATATAGAATCTTCAAAAAAATAATGAAATTAATTGTTCAAAGAAGTGAAAATAGAAAATCATTTTTCAAATATTAATTCTTTTTTGTTTCCATTCTCGTTTAATTTTCATTTCCCTAATTACGCTTGCACATATTACTAGTTATTTTAAGAATCCAGGGTACAAATCAACGGATACGTGGTAAATGAGGTTCACTTTAGGTTGGTTTTGAGTTCAATATAGGGTCACGGTAACATATTCACATTTGTGCCCCCTGCACAATTCAACAATACAATACATAAGTACATACCACATACTTAGGTACGGAAAACCTGCATTGACAATTAATTTGGTCTTTTCAAATCTCAAATTCTCAAATGAAATTCAATAAGATTGCGTGTATGACAAGCATATGTAGCTTTTTATTCAAGTAGTATGTGTTTATTGCAAAGATATGTGAATAAAAGCATTCATAGTTTTTATATTCATGTTGTTGAAGTAATTATCGTAATATTATACACTTCAGGCAATGTTGAAGTTGATATACATAGTGTTTAGACAAAGACTCGAAAATTAGGTGTTCATGAGATGATTCCTTTTTTCTGCCGTTATCTCTATGACGTAATATCCGCTAGGGACGTAAAAGTTATTCAATTTGTATAAAAATGTATTTTTGTATTTTTAATATATTGTATCATTCAGTATATTCTTTATTTGCTTGAATGCGTTGCCTGTGGCGTCACCGTCGCTCCTACGTTCTCGACCAATCAGCAAATAGGATTGCGGTCAAGCCCAAAAATTTCGTCTCGCAACTAAACTCGCAAACTCGCAGAACGCAACACGTGCACAAAGTCCGCGATCCTTGCGATTTTGCGATGCGATATAAAACGTAGGTTGATTTTGTTCAAATTGAATAAAGAGACAAACATTATACGCGGTTGCGCCGGATGCCGTGCCCCCTGTACCATCCGTTCTCGTACATACGTGGCATGATGCCCCTTGTAGCAACTTGGCGTCACTCAAAATTGCTTTCGAATCACGAATCAGTCAATTTGACGAATCGCAATTATTCATAATCATTTTCATATAACATAACTCATAACGCAACACTAATCATTATCGCAACCAACAGCACAGCATCGCGTAGACCATTGAGCAAATAGCATGTAAACACATCCATCACCGTTGATTGTACGTTTGTGTTATGACAAGTTGATTTTTTTTTCTTATTCGCAATTCTCGAATATTACAAGTACACATGTACATAATTTGTGATGTGAGATTGAGAACGCAAGCAATTTTTAGTTTGTGCAATCGAGCCGCCATTAATAAGCACAAACATGTCTCGTATCAACCGAAGATTGAGCGTGTTTCTATGCACGCTATATAAAGCAGTAAAACATATTTATATACGAATAAACAAAAATAATCACTTTCAGACTCTCTGCTGATTTTTCTTAAGGCTATTCATGAGTGTACACTATTTAATTTTAATTAATACCTACATACTGATCAATACCAACATCTACGTGTTAATCTATACAAACAAACAAAAGAATAACGTTTTTTTTTTATAACAGTAACGACTTCCGGTCAAGGTTAACCTTAAATATTCCTATATTCAAAATTTAACAATGTTTTCGAATATGTCTTATCTATATTAGAATTCAAAAATCGAACAAAATTAACGTTGAGTAAAGAAAAATATGTTGAGTCACATGCTTCACATGTAATTAAAAAGTATATCCACGAGCACCCAATTATGTCTCCTTTATTTCATAACAATTAGTTGTTTTCCATCTATGGCATTATGGACTCATAATCCCATGGATACGTGTTTATAATTCATAATGCCATCGATACCAAACAGACGCGCATGCGTATCTAACAAACGGAACAGCTGATTTGGAGGTTATATCGGTTAAATGTCATCGCAGAAACAGCCATTTCATGACTTTCATAATTTATGGTGGAGAGCGTCGATTCGTCACAAATATTATTAATAAATAACTCCATTGGAGTTATTATTTTATTTAATTTCGTTTCCGTGCATTTGTCAATTTATTTTATATAACTTTTATAAACTGTGACGTATTTTTATCAACTAGAATTGTCATAACAAAATTTAAGTATAAGTATAGAAGTTTGCAAATACATCACAAGAGAATAATCGCAAAAACGATTAATCATTGTAAAGATATCTATAGATTTTATCAAACTAAAACTGGATTTTGTCACTATGGAGTTATGGTTTTTGATTCGTAAATCTTGGACAAATATGATCGCGTAATCGCAGTAACCGAGGCAAGTAAGAAAAGATTAAACAATCATTTTAAACAAACTAAATTTCTTTTTGGTGTTTTTTGAAAGTAGGTAGATACCTTCAATGTTCAATTCGATGATCGCTAATAATTTTTCAATGTTTAATCTTTTAATGTGTATTTACCGATGATTGTAAGTATATGTTTACTTAGTACCTACTCATAAAAGCAAAAATAAATAGAGATTACAATACATATAAAGGATGACGTTGTAAACGCAAATACCTAAATGACGAAAGATCGAAAGATGAATTAATTATAATCAAGTTTTTGCGTTTTATTTCTTATATAACAATTAAAATGATTAATTTTAAGTTTAATTGAAAGCTGTCAATATCCTCTGTTCCATAGATGACGTTTCAATTTTTAATGTACAGTACCAGATTAATTTCTAAACCAATTTTTAGGTACTTCATAGATAATTGACATGTTCCATGTCAGGAAGTGACAGGTTTGACCTTCCCAATAAACAGCTGATCTGGATAAATATGGCGGAAAAAACATACACCTCAAGCACGTTAAGGGTCATCCCGCTCATTCGGATTCGACTAGGAAGAGGCTGAGGTCATGAGGTGAAAAAAAAAATTTAACAACGTCACACTTTTTCTTTCAAGTAATTTCAGTTTTTCTGAATTTTTCGGCATTTCGGGGGGGCTTTAGCCTCCAAGCCCCCTCTGTGGCCACGTGCCTAGCCAGTTAAGTTCCGCATGAAAAGCATGACGATGAAAGCATAACCTTTTAACTACTTTGCGTTTTCCGCTCAGTTTTCCTTAACTTATTCTGGAATGACGAAGACGAAATACCTACAATGCAGTGTATGTTTAATGAAGTGAATGTTTTTCCGACATCATTATCCCGATCAGCTAATGACAATTAGCTCAGTGACGTAGGCCATGACGTAACGTGAACATCTGCATTGAATAATTTGTAGTCGCAAAAATAGTAAAACGAATGTTATTACGACTGCGAATTTGTAATTGCCTTGATTTCGAAGATTTATGCATCAAGAAAACAAATTATTCGAATAATCAAACGTTCGACTGTCATACTTGAATATTTGCACATTCGACAATTGAAATGATTCGAATTTGATGACTTATAAACATTAGGGATAAGAAAATACGATACTGGACAGCGCCCAATCTTAATTTTTTGAATGTATAATAAATTAGCTTCAATGGAATGAAACGACGAACGACGTTCGTAATAATAATAAATTTGAATAATAAATTAATGTTTGCTGTTAATATACATTCATATAATACGTAGATAACTGTTACGTATACGATTTTAAATTAGTAAAATATCCCATTGTGTGATATATTATAAAAAAGCAGTCTAAATAAAAACAGAACACAATAGGGGTACCCAATTTGAAAAAAAAATTGTTCGTCAACTATTAAACATCGTTCGTTTGTAAACATATACTTAAGTATATAAAATAAACTAATCAAATTTGAATTTAACTTAAATCATGCTTCGTTCTGTTTTTGAATTGGAATTGAACCTCAAGGCGCCGAATGTCGAAATTTATTTTTTATTAATAAACAATTAAAGATTTCCATTGGGTGTTGCCAGATAGATTTCAAAAATTGTGCTAATTTTAAGTTTAGAGGTTCATCGGTAGCACCCAGTATATACATTTCTAGAATTGATCACTAGGAACGAAGACAAGAAGCTAATAAACCAGAATTTGCAATAATGCAAATTTATGGCATTTATATACACCCGTTTATGGCAAACGTCTCTATGTCGATATCGATGTTGATCATTCATGTTGTCCTATAAATAGGATCGATTTTACTGGTTACTTAATGTGGTTTGTTGGATCCAAAAAGACAAGTAGTAAGTAGTAGTAGAGTGTCCAAAAGAAAAAAACGTTGTTTTCAAGGACGGGGAAAAATTATACCGGATGACCTTATGTTTGGCCTATAAGGCCTCTAACGATGTGTTTTCTCATGTCGTTTAACGTTTTTATTCACCTGCACATGCATGTTGATTTTTTATGCGTTTTTATGTGAGTGTGAGTGCGTATAACTAACATGTTTCTAAACAAAACGGAATAATAAAAGGAGAACAAGGTAATACAAGCTTCCCCAATCCTCTTGTGTTTGATCTGTTTTTGTAAGGTCAGGAAAGACGGGCTAGTGCCTTGGGCTAGTGACTGAGGCCCACTGACAAAATGACGGAAAAGTTGGTACAAGACAGTTAATGTGTTAGTCGAAAAATTTAGCAATAATTTTACCGCTGACAATACTAAATAAATAATTACAAGTTGACGGTTTAAAAGCTGCGGCCACGATTTTAAACTTTTCAATTTCTATTATATTTAGAGATCACTATAGCCAACCAATCATGCTTTAAAACATTAAGTTCGATTTCGTTTCTCTAGACAAGGACGAGATACTTTTATCGCTTTCTCTTATCTTACAGATAACTTTATTACTTTTTCCTACGGCCACTATGAAATGACACACTTTCGCAATAAGTTAGTTAGCTAGAAAGTAGACGATTACTCACAACCGTACAAAGTAATGCGAAAAAGTCATAACTATGGTAACATACCAACCAAACAATGTTGAAATGTAACTTTCTCGCACTCCATTTAAATAACATGGATTGTGGTTAAAGTCCACTATGGCTATCAATCATAGGCGGCCTATGTATTTGACATGGATACGTGGACAAATGACATAACACAATCTGTCATTTACCTAACAAATTTATTATATTTTTTAAACTTATTGTTCATAACATTCATAATATTCGCAGTATCCCTTCCTTGTGCAGGCATAACTTTCTTACTTCTATCTACATTATGCACACAAAAAAAAGTCACTCTCACATCGACTTGTCAAATCGCTTACAAATATGAAGCGGCGTATAATCGGTAAGTAAGTATCATGTAGCAAAATCCAATTACGACTTTTTCAAGATCTCCATTCGTTTGCGCATTTGTGACACAGTGTACCTAACGCGTTTGGAAAACATTCACTTTCACACTAGCGAGATGTGCAGCACTCGACTTCGTCTCGTTCTTCAAATTATCGCGCTCGTGAGAAATTGAATACTTTCCAAACTTGTTAGGTAAACTACTATTCCTGAACAGGAGAATGAGCATCTACTAAAAATGAGTGTCAACGTGTTTATTTTTAATATTTATTATCGAATAATACGTTATAATGCTATAAATGCATGATTATGACAATTCAAAAAGATATATGACTTAGTTAAAGCTAACGTCCTATTTACAGCTGAAACAGCTCAGTTGCAGCCCATTTTGCAATAATATTTAGGTATGTTTTTTGCTAAAATTTCTTTTTTTTTTAATCCGCTTTTCTTAATATATTTTAATTTTTGGTAAAAATCTTTGGTGTTTTCCCAATCTTAAAACTATTAACTGCCATTATTATAGGTTTGTTCCCACATATTTCATTCAAAATAATACAAGTAACATAAAAGGCTAAATATAAGAATAAAGTTAAGAATCATTTTCCACAAATGGTTCAAGTGAATCTAAACAAATGGAATTGTTAATTTCTTGTTCATTTTCTCCTTCAGTTTGATAATGATTATCAGTTTCGTCAGCTGTCTTCATATTCATATTATTGTTGCTCTTATTATTATTGTTATTGTTATTATTTACGTAAAAAGCATGTTCGTATTCGGTGTTTGGAACGATCAAAGATAACAATGACTTTGGTTTCGCATACATATCTTCTTTGATTTTTGATGTATTACTTTCAATATTAATGTTGGTACTGTCAGTAGATGTTATGATATTCTCGTTATTCGGGTTCGGGTGTTGACTTTGGTTGATGTGACTCTCATGGGAATAATTATTATTGTTTTGATGCGACTCATTGCTGGAGTAAATATGAGAAGTGTACGAACGCATACTTCGATCTTCCTCAATGCTTGATGTGTAGTTCTTTGCTGGATAGCTAACTGTATCCACTTCTAGTGAATCTGGTGTTATACTTGTACCACAACTTGTTGAATCACTGAATAACATATAAGAAAACTATGAATGATGTCCTCCACTAAGAAATCTGGCAACATTGTTTAACAAAGATGGCGATCGAAAAGACAACGTTTCCGTCATTCGATGGAGGATTATAGGTTATGAATCAGTTAAATATTTATTTACCCATTAATTTGTCCAATTATAACTGGTCCGAAGAATCTAGTAGGTCGCATTTTGGACTCTTCCTTCTCTTCACTTGGTAAAATCTGCAAAGCGCTGTGTGGTCGTGGGATATCATAATCGGGATCAGAATGCCTTCGCTTTCTGATCGGCACGATATTTTGCCACTGAAATCATCAATTAATAAAAATATAGGGTAGGCAATGTGAACAAAATTACAAAATAAATCCACTCACATCTTCGTCACTAAATGGTCCGTTGATGGCTAAACTGCTAGTTACACCAGGTGGATTGATAATAGGTGCGCTGGTAACTTTACTCAGTTCGTCCAACAAACTGTTCAATTCCTCCGAATTTCGCTCACAATTTACATGTTTCTCACGCAATTCAACATTGATCTCTTCTTCAGCATCATCATTATCAACAGAATCATGTTCAGTATCATCATTAAATTTTTCAATCAGTTCTTTAACTTTCTGCCTGGAAAACGGTTCATAATTATGATTCTCTAAGTCGTCAAGGATTTCATCAATAGTCATGAGGTGCTTTTCGTCCTTGTGGTGCAACAATTGCTCCGGCATCTCATGTTGTTGTTGTTGTTGTTGTTGTTGTTGTTGATGATGTTGATAAAGACGTACATGTTGCAAATGAGTTTTACTCGACGGGATGTTGTTATTAGTGAAATGTCTTTGTCGTTTTGACTTTGGGAGAAGTTTCGGTCGAGGAATGTTCAAGCGTTGACTCGTGTCGTAGATATCGTAATCAAAGTCGCTTAGGTTTTTAGTTATGCCGGGAAATTCTTTTGGCGAAAGCTCTTGTTGTTCGTGATGTTTCTGTTTAAGCGGCAATTGTGGTTGTTGACGCTGTGGAAGCTGTTCAAGCTGCGATGACGTTGTCTCTAAATAGCAGCAACGGCAATAAAAATAGACAGAAAACAAACAAAAAGCAATTAATTTACAAGCAAAGCTTCATTAATATTAAAATATAATAAATATTACTTTATTAAAATATAATAAATATTACTTTATTCTACTTTAAGTATTAGTTTCGAATGAATTTATGATGGAACATACAAAAGCAACAAAAACGAAACTCGTACGGAAAGATGAATAAAACACAAATGTGTGCAGGAAATTTTAATTCGCAACTCTGTTCCAACTTATTGCACACCAACAGATTCCTCAGTCCAATAAAGTTATTTGTTTAACTAAATAAAAACACTGAATTGCTGTAAACTTGCAATTAATTTAATTAAAAACAAACTAGGTAATCAAAGAAAATACAAAGAAAAATATCACACTAGAATGCATAAAAAAAACATTGATAAGAACCTGTTTAAATATTTTTCGATAAGATAAATTAAGGTTGGTAAAAATAGTCGATAGTTGATTAAATATGGAATACATTGCTTAACCGTTGCCTGTAAGAACGACGCAGAACGGAAAGAAATCGTTTCACACCTGTTTCTGATTGTGTTTGATTTGCATTTTCATTTGCATTTTCGTTTGCCTTTCCCTTTTCCTGATCAATTTCAATTTGCCCATCCAAATTTTTCTTTTTATTAGCCTTGTCCACAATGTTCAGAGACGTATCTTCTTTTATCCAGTCACTTGCAACCAACATTTCAACATTTCCAACCGGTTTATTTTCATGTGCAGTAGTATTTTCAAGTTTCTCCTCAGAGGTTTCATTTTCTCGTATCACATCTTCCGATTTGTCCTACAAAAGCAGATATATAAGTAGCTATAAAGCCTGTACTAGAATTGAGTTGTACGCATGTGCAGTAGCATTAGCAAGATATCTTCAGTGACAAGTTTATTAATGTCGTTTTCTACTTATATGCACTTGGTCAGTTTTTTGGACTGAGTGCTTGGTCTGAGTGTTCGACTTACCTATATTTTAATGTTATCCAGTGCATGCACCCAGTGCAGTCGAAAATTGCACTGAATTGAGTTCAGTGCAGATCGTTTTATAGGTTAATGTTATAATATTGACCAAAGCGTTGACACGTCAACGTCAAATAATCTTCGTTGCAATTGCACGACTAGCATAGTCCACAGTTTCGGTTAAAATATGGTTGATTATATCGAGGAGCACTAGTGTGCTATTGCATGTTCGGTTTAGTTGAACTCTGCCAGGGCAGTCCTTTTTTCAGATCCAGTGAATGCACTTACCTCCACTCGCAAAGTTCAGTTCTGCACGAGTGCATATAATGGCGTTTTCGACTTATATGCACTCGGGCAGAACTGAACTCGGGCAATTACTACACTCGCTCAGTTCAACCAAGCCGAACATGCAATAGCGCACTAGAGCAGGGGTCGGCAGACTTTCCAGTGAGAAGAGCCAAGTTTTGACGAAAACATGATAAAGAAGATATCAGAGAGCCAATTTTTATTTAAAACTTAGTTAAAACAGTAACCTTTTATCGATTTTGAAGGCTTTGTTATGTCCGAGTTGATGTCTGAAGAGCCGCAAACGCGTTGCAAAGAGCCGCATGCGGCTCGCGAGCCGCGGTCTGCCGACCCGTGCACTAGAGCATATCGATATAATCAACCATATTTTAACCGAAACTTCTGGTATGCAACCAAAATTATTTGACGTTGATCTGTCAATGTTTTGGTCAATGATTAACCTATAAAACGACCTGCACTGAACTCAAAACAGTCTCTAGAGACGGAGCAGAAATGTTTGCACTCAGTGCAATTTTCAACTGCACTGAGTGCTTGCACTGGATAAGTCGCACATTCGACAATCGACACTCCCGTAGGGTAACTTTAAATTACAAATCGAACACTCAGACCTGCACTCAGTGCAAATAAACTACCCGTGTGCATGTAAGTCGAAAACGCCATAATGTAATAAGCAAAAACTGAGTAGGTGTAGGTACTTCATACAACAAGACGTGATAACAAAATGTGCTTTTTACCTGTGAAACTCCCTGTTTTCCATGTTTTTCATCCAAAACTTCTTTAAGTTCTACAACTAGTTGATCTATACCTTCCGGTTTGTTATTATGATCAATGACTTTGGGATCGGGAGTGACGATTTCGTCTTCTTGTTGCAATGGTTGTTCTTCATTAGGTTTAATGTTGTTAACATTGGCATTATCAGTGTCTTGCAACATTTTTCCTTTCTCTTTTTCCTTATCCTTTCCTTTGGAATCATCTTTTTTAATGCGTTTAAACATGCGAATAACAAAACTTTGTCTTTTGCCGCCACTTTCCTTACGCTCATCTTTGACCATTTTCGCTAACTTCTTCAACCGATTAGCTTTCTCTCCATCTTTAGCAACTTTTTTAGAACCATCCAACTGTTCCTTTTCCTTGTCATGTTCACATGTTGAGTATGCACCTTCATCATGTTTCGGCCTTGGTGGTAAAGCTGGTTCAGTCGGAATAGTGCTGTAAATCCCACCAGTCGCGTAAAGCGGTTCGCAATACTCAATTTTATTTTTATTATGATCAACTGGCATCACTAACTGACAATATTCGGAGTTTTCCGTTTCCGTCATAATTGCATTTACATCGTGCTCATTCGCACCAATCGTGTTGATTTCTTGATAAATATGTTTTTCAGGATTGGTTGGAGTCTCTTTGGCATCTTCTTGTAAATTTGCACCTCCTAGCACTTCGTTCGCACTCATATAATGTTGATTATCAACAATAACTTCATCATCATCTTCATTTTCAATTCCTTCCTCGCGTTTTTGATCTAACTGTGCATAAAGTTCATTTTCTTCCTCTTTGATCCATTCCTCTTTCAAGTCCGTACCAATTTCATTGGCACTTTCAACTGATATTTGTTTGTCGAGTAATTTTTTTAAATTTTCATTTTTGGGCAATTTGGGACTTCCCTTGCTCACTTTGATCAAATTTTCTTGGCTAGCAATATTTGCCGTGTAACTTTGCGCTCCGATACTTTGCAATCGTTCAACCATACTTTTCCCGGTTGGGGGTTCTTTCTGTTTTTCTGTTTGGTTTTTCTTCATTGGAATATCAGCGACTTCTTTCATTCGTTCGGGCAATGTGTTTTGTCGAGTTAGAGCTGGTTTTGCAGGCTAGAAATGAAATATGATTGAAATTTACGAGTTTCAAATTGTATGACTAACAGATTGATAAGATAACGATGTCAATAAAGTTGCAAATAGGAATGGAACCATTAAATTTAAATGTACACGAACCTTATCAGTAGGCGTACGCATAGCCAAATCGTCGGCCGAGTAACGGAAATGGGATAATTTCGTTTGATTCGTAGAAGATGCGGTTTGATTCAGCGCGCCTAAGATTGCAAGCATCCATTTATCTTGTTCAGCACGACTGTCAGCTCTCTAAGGAAAGAAAAATAATTATGTTCAATTTAGTTACAGGTTCGACATCTTAGTTCCAGAATCAAGGGTGTAGCTAATTTCGTGACATAACCTATTTTAAGTATCGGTCTAGGACCATTCGGCGCGGCCGTTTGGGCGTAGAGGCAGTTTGGCGCGGGATTCTTCGGCGCAGGGACTATTGGGCCCGTGTAGTTTGGGCGCAAGTCATTTTTGGCGGAAGTACCTATATAAATATTTAGAGAAATTCAGATTTATATAATAGGTATATTATACGTTTAATATCTGAGCACCAAATCTAGGAATAATACCTATTTCCAATGTTTGACAAACGTTTTTCATAGTTACATGATTCTTGTATTTTTTGCGTTGGTACATGAAGGCATGAGCAGTATAGTGGTATTAATTGCAATAGAATTTTGTTCTGTGATATCCGGCCATAAATAAGAAAAATCTGATTTATGTAAAGCAAATCTCAAATTAAGTGCATAGTCATTCATAAAACATTGGAAATATTATTCCTAGATTTTGTGCTCAGAAATTAAAAGCATAATATATTATATATAAATCTAAATTTCTCTAAATATTTGTGTACTTGCGCCAAAAATGACCTGCGCCCAATAGTCCCTGCGCTGAAGAGTCCCGCGCCAAACTGTCTCTGCGCCCAAACGGTCGCGCCAGAATCGCTGCGACCAAACGGTCGCGCCAGAATCGCTGCGCCCAAAGGTCACATTCCGTTTAAGTACTACTCAAAGTTGGTCGATATTTACCAGAGTAATTGTATTATTTCTTGTCTCAATTTGGAAGACGCAATGTGACGCTGGTCCAGGTTTAATGTTACAAGGAGATCCCAACGTGATGGACCCTTTGCAAGGACTTATACTATCATATTCAGCTCTAGATCTATAATACAAGAGTAAACGTCCTTCTAGAACGAACCAATATTTCTTCCAAGAGGATACCATTCGCTTCAAATAAAAATTTCTACTTAATAAGATTACTTAATTATGTTGCTGACAATGTTGTTACAAGTTTGCCTTTCTTTTCCAAGTATCCAGAAATTTTAGCTTGTTGCGGATTCATTTGCTGCTGATCCTCTTGATCTTGAGGTTCCGATTGTTCTTGAACTTCCGGTTGATCAAATGATTCTTGAACCAATTCTTGCGATGAATCTGTATTAAGAACAACATTTTCCGATTCTGCCTTATTTGATTCGGTGGAGTGTGTTGACGAAGATTTAGCAACTACATCTTCAGAAACTGAATCACTAGCCATTTTTTCTGCAAATTTAGAAAACAAATGGCATTTAATTGAAACCATACTTAATTTAATTTATTAAGGTAGTTTATCAATTAAACTTATTGTACGTATATTGGTATAATTATTGATGTTCAAAGAGTTTTTATTTTTTAATTGGCAATTATATATAGACTGATACGAGTACGTATCGAGCCAACGAATTTACTTGCTTCACACGCAAAGACAAAAGAAATACTAGGAAATGCCAATTGTTAACACTCAATAAACCCAAGAAAGACTAAAAAGAGCAACACAAAAATATTATGTAGGTATAGAAACAAAGATAGTAATAAAATTATTAAAAATACGACGATAAATATGGAATTTATACAAAAAAATCAATAGTATATTGTAATTAATAAATCAACGCATAACTTTGCAACGGTGGAAGCAATTTTCATAAGAAAGTAGGAATTGAGTTGAACATTTATTGTTGGTCAAGCATATTAGTTATAATTTGCTATCTCTTGCCTAAGTATTAACTCCATAATTTATAAGTATTAGCAGTTAGGTAGTACTTTTGTTAGTGAAATTTAACTTTTACTGCACTTTTACGAGCACTCTTTGCCTTTCTTTAAAGTCTAACCAATTACATCGAATTTTTCATACTTACAATTCATTTTTATTTCTTTTTTTCTTTTTAAACGATTTTCCCATTTACGCTAAAAATCATTCATGATCATGATGACTGATGACGTTGCCCAATAAATCAATCATAAGTGTAAAATAATAAGATTTAATTTTTAAGTTTAATTGTTATTATTATTAGAGAGAAGCGAAATGAGCTATTAAGACAGTCATTGTTCATGATAATGATGTTTGAGCCAACGAGCCGCTAGGCGAGTGGTGCAAATTCATCTGAGTGAACAATGACCATAATCGCGAATATAATACTATGCTTTTTCTACACCTTGCACTATTTTTAACACAAAATACAAATTGTGATTTCTCGATAAAGCAACGTAACTGACAAGTGAAACAATATGGCGGGCGATCACATACAGTCATTATCGGAATTCTTCGGGTTCTTTCGAAATCTGAGATCATATAGATAAGTTGGATCGGTCACTTCAAATTTGTCAAATCTTGTCATCTTCGAAAATACGCGATCAATGTTAAGAAAATTGACAGAATTTCTCGGGTTCGCTCGGATTCGTTCGAGATCTTAGATCATATAGATAAGTTCGATCGGTCACTTCAAATTCGTTAAATCTTGTTGAACTTTAATACGCGATCAATATAGAAATATTGCTAAGCAAAATTAACCAGCACGTGGTGAAGAATAATAAATGTTAACGAAATTGTAGTAAGTTAAGTATGATTTGTAATAAAAGTGATAAGAAATAAAATAAATGAAACAAAACAAAAAAAAACAGAACTGAAATTATATTCAGAACGAGAATGAAATGATTGTGAGCAGTAAGCATTACTAGCATTCGTTTTCGTGCTCTAGTAAACATGTTTTCTTTCATTTCAAATTTAAATATAAATGTAAATGTAGATTTGATTCGTTTCGAATTAGTTCTAATTGAGAGTGTTCGAATAATTAAATTATAATTATAATGCTTTATTTCGAATTCTAACTATCACCACAGAATAACCTAACAGAAGAGTCACTTCATGTCTTTCGGCAGGCCTCGTTTGGTGACCTTCGAAGTGTCAACCATGTTGTGCCACAAATTCCAACCTCCACACAACATGGCTGACTCACCAAACGAGGCCTGTCGAAATTCAGTGTAAAAGAAGTGTTCTGTTAGGTTATTCTAAAAGAAGTGTTCTGTTAGGTTATTCTGTGTCATCTCCTAATTTGGTATCAAATTAGGTTAGGATTAGATAAATTTACTACTATTTTTATTGTAAACATGCTTTTTACAGACTCATTTTGAACTGGCTTGAGCCAAACTCAGTATAGAGAGGGAAAAATGAGAAAAAGTGTTTAGGTAGGTAATGCACTAACTATTTTTTTTTTGCTCAAAATGGGTCTGTAGTTTTAGATTAAGTAGGTTTTAATCAATTCGGTAAGAACTCTATTTTTGTGTTTCTAACTTCTTTGTCATTAATTTAAATAGAACTTTCGCGTATAATTCTAGTAAACACAATAAATATTTATATGTTTTATTTAAAACAAAAAGATCACTTTAGTGGAAAATTAATGCAAACGTTTTCGTTTCAACATTTGCATTCGCAATCTACATTAGTAAAATTTCTACATAAACGTTTTTCGTTTTAATGTATTTAACTTCAATTTTTGCGTTTGTAATTATTTTTTGTAACATTCGTTTGTTTCTTCCTTCTTCTAAGCTTAGTTAAAGCTAATGTTCAAGTCTATAATTATAATCAGTTTAGGAATGAAACAAAAGTGAAAACGATACATTAACATAGACTGCACTGCAAATAATATACCAAAGTAAAAAAAAGGAAAAATACAACCAAAGCGCTAATTTAAAAATTACTTGTTTGTACTAGAAATAATTAATTAAGTACGACAACAACACAGAAGAAAATAAAAAAAGAGAAGTGGGGAAGGGCACACCACAGAGAAGACAATAGGGGTTTACGGAAAGTAAACTCGATTGGCATTCGAGAATTCGAGTCAATCCAGGGCCGCGCCAGAGAACAACACTATTCTGTGAGAATCGCAAAATAGTGTTATTCTCGGGCGCGGCCCTGGATAAACTCGAATGCCAATCGAGTTTAGTTTTCTTTCCGTAAACCCCTAATGCAACTATTAAAATTAAAAGTTTGGTTAAGTCAAGCACATTTACATAACATCGAGCATAACAAATATTTATAGATAAATATTTAAATTGTAGTTATTAATCACTTTCTTTTTATTTCCACGTTGTTTAATGATTTTGATTATAAATAACATTAGTTTATAGTTCCGTGTGCATTCCTATACTTTGCAACAAAAAAAAACATAATTAATTTGATTTCTTGATTCAAATTTTCTATTATTAAACAAATCAGTTCTTTTTTAATAAATATTATAATCAGTTTAAACAATGATTGATTACTAATTAACGTGATTCCTCGGTTTGCTTATTTTATTTTTTGTAAATAAATGCAATGTAAAATGTAATGAAACACTTTAATCGATTATAATTGTTTTTGTTGTCTGTTTTGAAGTATGAACAGTATTCAAGTGTTTGTTTTTGTCTCTGTTACGTAATTGTGCCGACATTTATAATTATATCGGGAATATTTAAGAAGGTGTTGCTGCAACAAAATTGTCATACAACTTATAAAATCATGTTTTTTCGTTTTTGTTACACGAAATTTTCTACAACAAAAGAATATGTTTAACAGCCAATTATAGTATGAATGTCGTAGTGTTAGAGGATATGAAAAAAAATACGGTACGGGACACCGCACAACTTTCCGATACTTAGTGTAACTACATATATAACGATACAAAAAATCGGTGCGTTAAATTCGCAGCGCACAACTTTCTGACCATATACAGTATGATTTGGATCGGAAAGTGGAAATTGCACAGTAATTTAGTGATATCAAAACGTAATCAATCATATTTCCACTTTCCGATCAAAATTACTTTTACAATCGACGATTTCTATGAAATCATACTGTATATGGTCGGAAAGTTGTGGGATTTATTTAATGTCGACGACGTTTAACGTCAGTTTCAAGTTTCAATATTTATAACTATAACTGGCTTTGTAATTGCATTTAAACCACGATAATCAATGTAAACTCTCGTTTCAGGTGGTTCACCATGATATCTTTTTCTCGACTAATACCACAGGCGCAGACGAGGGTGAGCTAGATTGTTCAATTATTCCCTGATCTAATATTTTATCAATTTCCTTACTTATCTCGCTTTGCAAATGGAACGCGATACGGTCGCGTAGTTCAGTCGGAACTTTCACCACAGCGGACATACAATCACACAGGCACACAAGGACATCAGACCAAAAACCATTTTTTCGGATTCGGGGAAGCGAGATTCGTGGAGATCTATTGAAATCCCGACATCGAATTTTTGGGGTGAATCCAATACATTCCTATACTACCTTCGGTAGTATCGGAAAGTAAAAAGTTTAGTGCTGTACTGCAATATTTATTAGATCAAATAATTGGCTTAACGTGTTAGAAGTTAATTAAAATTAGGCTTAATAGAACTGAAAGACTTAACATTAACCCGAAACATGGCTAGGCAAAATTGGAGACACATAAAAATAAAATGAAAAGAAAAGAAGAAGTTATAATTTCCGGCCTCTGAAGGTTCACATCAGTTTAGTGACTTTTTTTGTCGTATACCCCAACAAATTATCAATTAATAAACTTTTATCATTGATTTTTATTATAATTTAAGTTTTTAATGATTAATCACTGAAAATGATTATAAAACACATTGAATATTAGTAAATATTAATAAAATACATGCATGACAATCATTACAATTGAAATTAAGTTTAAGTTAAGCCTAATTAGCAATGAAATAAAATTAGCTACTTTCTGCTGTCTTCTAATTACGTAATTAGGTTTTATCTGCCGCCTCGGATAACTGATTTTTGCACATGCACAGATTAGAATTTGAAGGATGAAGGATATTTAAAACCAAGTATTTTTAGTTTCAAATCTATTTCTGTATTTCCCTCTTTTCTTCTTTTTCTTCTTCTTCCTTTTCCAATCTGTTTTATCAAATGAAATATTGCACGTTAAAGTTAAAGCGACCACGACACGAATGCTTCTGCGTACATTAACCAAATTTATCTTAAGAAAATGAAAGCTATTTTAAGTTCGAGTTCATGTTCATGTTCCTTCTTCCTTTTTTGTTGGCTTTCTGTAATTTATTTTTGTTCCAAATGAATAATTATATTTTAGAGCTGGAAGAAAAGGGGACAAGGGATGAAAATATATATTTAGAAAAGCAAATGAAGAAAAGTCCAAAAAGGACCAAAAGTCACAGTAAAGTATGTTATTATAAGTAAAGAGTGGGAAACATAAATCTGAAGTTTTCTTATTTTAGTTAAAATCTTTTATCTTTTCACGATTTTCATTTAAGTTTATAAAAATATTAAAATATCAAATATATAAAAAAATAATGTCGGTTTAGGTATACAAACATGCACGCAAGCAAAATCATTCTTATTTGTTGATTAATATGTCGATTATTTTTTCATTTCAATGCATTTTTCTCTTTTTATTATACATGTTTTATTGCAAGTTGCAAGTGAATTAGTTGCAATTATTTTTAAAGAGAGTGCAAAACAGGAACACCGCACACAAGTGAACTAACAAGCTAATTATTTTTTTTTTTTAAATAAATAATCAAACAACGTTTGGATGATTAAATATGCATTCCATAATAAATGCGATTACTCAGGTCTTGAAGAATGTGTTTTCATTTTTTGAATTAAAAAATTCATTATTTGCGAATTTTTAATTAAAAACTGCCACAATCAATAATTCTGTGATTATATTAACAATTATATTTATTACTTATTATAGTTTTTTTGCATTGAATTCCAACAATTGCAAAGTTGGAATATTTATTAAACTGAGTCATTAAGCATTTCAACAAAATCCATTGGTTTTGGCATTTGATAACGACATTCGATTATGATAAAATGCTAAATGAGTTCTCAACGATAAGACGAAGGAATTGCCATAGCAAGTCAGCGCAGAAATATTTAATTAAACTTTCAATTTCAAATTTATTTAACGATTTATATATTTACCTTAAAATTTGCTGGCAACTTAATATCGATTCGGCAATAAAAATATTGTCACTTCACTTTATCTCTCTATTTAAGTTAGTCAATTCAACAATATATCAAATAAAATAAAATTGAAGTAATTGAAGTACTTGAAGTAACCTTTTTTTAACGTTAACGATATCGCACTTTTTCTCATAGAATTTTAGTACCTTAATTCGTTTTCCTTAAAAAAAATTTTGTTATTGCGCAACCAATTTGAAATAATGAACAAAGCAAATAGCTAACGAAGCGCGTCGTAAAATCGTGCGATTTTAGTGTTTTTGCAGAACTGATTCGAAGGTGCGCTTCGCGCTGCGTTTCATCAATGACTAAGTCTAATCTAATAGTGAAAACTGGACGTGGATGTGGATGTGGTGAACGTTTCAATTTGAAAATGATCGTTCGCACCAGGTTTGCACCAAGAAGCAATTGTTCAACACGCGTCGCACCGCACCAAACGAGTTGCGTTACTTTACTGGTTCTGTTTGCGCTCTTTGGCTCTGCTTTGCTGTTTGCTGTTTGTTTCATAAACGAAGTGGGATGCGGGTTGTTTTGGTTTGAAGAGTGCCCCATTCCGCATGCGGAAGTTAACATCCGTCTGAAAATTATCTACTATTATTATATGTTCTATATGCACATCATACGAACTGTACCGAATTTAGAAACTGGAACCAGTCATAAGTTGCTGTATCAAAAAGTAACACCAAAATGTTACAAAATTGAAAGCAACAATACTATTTAACATTTGAGTATACTGCGGTCGCCGAACACATTCAGTAAGTTCAATGCTAGTAGGCGCTTTGATTGCGCAGTACATTGTGCGCATTATCACAATAGACATTAAAAAGACGCACGAGAATTCAAAATGATGAAACGATGTCGTCCATAATCAAAATGCAAACACGAACTTCACACTTGACTATCACTTGTTTGACAAATCCGATTTGAATTTCAACAATATAAAACAATATCCATCATTCTAATATGACGTCACAAACGTCAACATTTTGATCGTGAATGATAACATTAGGCTGGAGCTTCTGAGATCTGCTTAACCACAATTTTTTTTTTTGGCATATGCGGTGAAGCACCCATTATGTATTCAGCCGGCCTTACACATCTTGTTATTACTTATTTTAAATTTTTGATGTGGTACATACCGGTATCACACATCCTAACAACATTTTAAAAAAATGTTACACACATGTGTTGTTCCCTGTTGCTTGCTTGTTCCGTTTGCTCATTCATGTTGTTTTCACACTTCGTGCAGTTGCTTATCTTCTTCTCACTTCTTAAGAAGTTTGGGAATTCGAAGGCCACCCGTAAAATAGGAGGTCTCTTGCTTATTCTTCATTCTCGAGGGGACTTCCAATTGTGTTCATGAAAGCGTCTTTCCCAACTCCCAACAGGCAACAGGGAACAAGTTGTCTAAGTACTGATGTCAGTCACCATCCCATTTAAAAAAAGGAGTATTCGTATCATGTTCGTTTCTAACAAGAATAAAATGAGACTACATCCTGGACTTGCGGCAATATCATTTTTCTATTATATTTATATATAACACTACAAAAGAAAAAGTGCAAATAAAAGAAATACCTACTAAAACCAACTAACTGTTAATAATTGATCTGGTCTTGGAAAAGAGGATAGCCGGATAAACCTCAAATGAAAATAACTAAAGAAAAACGGAAGTACAAACTTACTCAATTAATTCATAAATTATTTTATAATATTTGGACTATTTGCTAGTTGCTAGTGGTACGAAAGGATGTCAAATTTATTTTGTTGATATCCAAAACTATATTTATTGGAAAAATAACGTTTTCATTTGAAAAAAGTAATATTTTAGGGAGAACTTCCGAATGAATGTTAAATATGGTACAGTTTGGGTTGCATACCCATAGGCGTATAAATTTCCAACAAAGGAAGTAAAACTCTAGTAAAATAATATTTTTGTTTGATAAAACTATAAACCATTAATAAAACAATCCCACAAAATCTATTTACTAAATTACTGAAAAGTACATTTTGTAGAATTTTCGAGGAAAAGGAAAAATTGTGAAAAAAATAGAATTTCAATTGATTTCTTCTCGATTTTAACAAAAAACAAAGTATATTTACGATTCTTATTAAATTGAAATCATTGGTTCATTGGTTGAATAAGAAATGAGTAAATTTGTGGCTTGTAGGAAAAATCACTTTTTTGGGATTGCTGTTGAAGTTCCAGATCAGAGCATTGAAAATGTGTATAATAAGTTGCATACACTTGGTTGGAGTTTTAGTCGGAGTAATATGGAGAAGATGTAAGAAATAATTTTATTTGAATTTTGTTGTTTAATCAATTATAATAGCGATATAACGCGTGTATAAATTAAAAATGTTCAGCTAGCAATGAAAAAAACAACATTTCAATTAAACTTGTCCAAGGCGTTGCGGTTAATTTAAAAATTTGTTGAAGTAATCATTTATTGGATATTCTTCACTTAAATTTGTTCAAATATAATCACAAAACTTTATAAAATTGCAACAAACTAAATTCATTGACTACAATGTTCTAAAACTATAAGAAATTGCCATTTTTGAGTTGTTATAACAACAATTATTTCGTAATTTTCCTTTTTAATGTTAAATAATAAAAACAACAAAAAAAAAACGGGAATGTAAAAGTTTATACAATTTCAGCTGTAACTATATTTATAATTAAATATATCATGTAAGTTTCGTCGAATTCAAAAAATTGTTGTAATTCATGACACACTTCCATCTTCCTATTGTTTTAACAAAGCTGTTTTACTAGGCGCCAAAAAATATGTCAGTAGTTGCAAGTTTAAGTTAAGTTGCAATCAACATAACTAGAAAAAAAATTGTCAAATGGATTTGCGAGTGCGTTCAAAGGTTCAAACAGCGCTTGCTTGATTAGAGGTTATGTTTCAGTGTTTCCATATCCAAGTTGGATCGAATCGTTGGATGATTTGAGTTGAGTGTCGGTCGGCTTTCCGACTCGACAACATTCAGCTTCAAACAGAACTTTAGAACTTACTAACTTAGTATTATTTGAACCGCTCCGAAAGTCTGTCGCACCGGCACATTTTACTTATATCTCGATTCGAATTCGATTTCGTACTTAAAAAAAATAATAGATAACTCAATTTCCATAGACTTACTTCATTACCTGGCTGAAGTAATATTAAAGCTGAAAAAACCATACGTTTTCATTTATTCAAATACCTAATTTTTGCCGGCAAATGAAAAAAACTAGTTTTCTTATCACATGTTTACTAAAATGTTGAAATAAATGTCAATTAAATGGAACATTGCGCTATTTTCAGAAAGATTTAATTTGTTCATTCGTTAGTTCACCAAAAACAAAATAACATCTACCGTAACTTAACCTTGCGGAAATTTAAATAAGATAATATGATATGTTAAATTTAAATTGTGTTTTTATCAAAATAGTGTTTTGCAATTACAATTAAAATATAGAAATGACGATCGCGAGTTATAAACATAAACAATCCGCAAATGCATGTGTTCACTTCGGTGTTCACATACTTATGGAATTTGTTGTATTAGCATTAATTAGTTTTTTTAATTCAAATCTAAATGTAGTAGACGCTTTTAATTTGGAATTTCGCTCGCCAATTGTAAAAAAAGGCGAAGTTGGCACATACTTCGGATACAGTGTCGCTGAACATATAGAATTTGGAAATTCGTATAATACGTCATGGTAAGTTGATACGATTTTTGTTTCTTCTAGAAATTTTTTACAACACAAATTAATTACCATCTGCGATTTTCAAAAATGAATAAATATTAATTATCTCGAAATATTATATACATAAACCTGTCTGGACTTGGAATAACTGAGGAATTGCTCAGCAAACTTTTGAACAGTCAATATAAGTTTCCAAGGTTGCGTTTTTATGCTAATTTCGCGTTTTATTTATTCATTTGCTGTTTTTATTGCTCAAAAAAACGTTAATGTACGAACTATAGAAAAACCAATTTATACATAGATATGTAAAAAAAGCAGATATTTATGGTGTTGTAGAAACCAATGTTTCACTATTGAAAAATATCATCGAAATTTGTTGGATTTTGTGCGGAAAAATATAGTAAATGAAGAAAACATATAAAGGAAGATTTATGAAGAAATCTACAATGAGTTAACAATTTTTTTATTTTAATTTTTAATAAGTCTAAAAGTAATACTTAAAAAAAGAAATCAGTCATGCATGAAAATTATAAATATTTTTCTTTTTTTAGTCGTTAGTTTTTTTTAGTTTCAAATTGTTTCAAGACATCAAAAAGTTTCAAAGTACAAATTCAACAAATTACGTGATGATGTTATTAATTTACCTGTAAGAAATATCAAAAAAAAAGTATTGCATTTAAGTTTTCATAAAAAGTAATTGGAAATTCCAAAATTCCTATTTGTTTATTTTGAAACAGTCTCCGGAAATTAGTACCCACTTACACACACAAATCGTTATTATTTAAACCCTGACTTAAACAAATATAGTTTTTTTTATTTATTTATGGCTTTATTTGCAATTTTACATGATGTTTGCTTAATAAAATTCTTGTTTTTAGCAGTTTTTGGCTGCGATTTCATAATACACATAACAAAATCTAATAGTCATGGTTTAATTTTAAACATTTGATACTTATCCTTTCCAAAATATCCTTGTTTTATGTTTTAGCATACATTTGCGACATTCACAAGTTATTTCGCGAGTGTTTTAGTCATAGTCAGAGACACAGATATATTTCGATAACTTATAAGATTCCAAGTTTCTATAACAAATTTCAAATTTATAGGTCACGCATAAATTTTCGAATAATGTTACAAAAATAAACATAAAAATATTTCCAATCGTTTCAAACCGTTTCTAAACACTATAATCTATAAATAAGAAATGATCAAACACTTGTCAAACTGTTTCATAAAAAAATATTAAGGAAGCTGTTATACCTCGTATCGTACAAGCTGACGTGAATCGTCATAACTGACTAAATTAGTTTTTTCGTTCATTGTTTGATAGTTTCTCGATTTTTCATTGTAAAATATTTTTATTCTTTGTGGTACAGTTCTTCATAATATAAAAAAATGTCTATTAGGTACCAAACACGTGTCAACTTGTTCACGTGCTTATAAGAATGCACCGTTACCAAATTCTTTCTACATTTATTTATTCTTCAAATTTATTTTGTTAAGGTTACGTTCTTCTTTTTCATCATCTTCAAGCCAAGTTCTTTATAGTTGTCCTTCTCTAGCATTTTTCATGTTTGGTTGTGGTTCTTCATTTTCTTATTGTGGCTCTAGCTATTTATCCATTTATCGTCTTTGGACATTTTACATCATTCTTTACTTTATCTCAGTTCTTCTGTGCAATGGTTGCTTCATCAATTTACCTATATAGTTATATAAGTATATCATCAAGTACGTAACTGACCTGAATTTTTACGCTCAAATTTTTTCCTAACAAAAATCTGGCACATTTTAACAAACAAGAAGTCACTTTTTCGCACAGTGCGTCAGTGTCATGGCAGTTTGTGTCAAAATCGTTTTATAAACATTTGATAAATGTTCCGATGGAAAAGCAGTGTACCTAACGCGATTGGAAAACATTCACTTTCACACTCGCTTCGTGAGAAAATCCATAGTTATTAGGTAATAGTGGTTTACGTAACTAGAGTGGAAAGTTGCTTCATGCAATTGCATCTTTCCACTCGTATTACGTACAATACTTTTTCTACGACCACACAATAAAATAATTTTTTAAACTCAAAGAAAACAAATCAGCTGAACTAATAAAGTGAGGACAACTCATAGAACAACATAGAGCTCATCTGGTTGCATGCATCTACGCGGTTGTCAACTTCCTGGCCAACTTCAG
The DNA here is from genome assembly GCA_030264535.1 of Liometoxenus newtonarum. Classification (NCBI taxonomy): domain Eukaryota; kingdom Metazoa; phylum Arthropoda; class Insecta; order Coleoptera; family Staphylinidae; genus Liometoxenus; species Liometoxenus newtonarum. The sequence continues at coordinate 29,624 of JARJEB010002139.1, forward strand.
GCTGTTCGATTTACGTTTCCAATTTCATTTCGTCATGCAATAGAATACTTTTATAGACTCGAAGAAAACAAAATAAATAAATTAATAAAGTGCGTACGGCTTGTATTACGTTTAATGATACTTTGCAATTCGACTGTAACTACGTGAGGTTAAAAAAGTCTAATGTTGCTAACTTCGGGATGTACGATTGACTTTACCAGGTTTCATTATATAACACTTTCAACGTACGTAATCAATGGTCGTATGTGTTCTCAACGTTTTCAGCGCCTACTGTTTGTGCGTATTTATCTATTTTCCGCCGTAGTGGTCGTAGAAAAACTAGTATTTCACCACTTTTGTAGAGTTTTTTTCTACTTTCGTACCTTGAATCTGTCGTATCTAGATGCTGTACAAGTGTACACCTATGTATATAATAGTTGTAGTTAAATTCCGGTGAAAACACCTACGCGAATGCATTCATCAACGTCCAAACTTGTATACATGCAAACAACTTGCTTATATGCACAAGCCAGCATTCGTATACATATATGCATGCGTATCTGCCTGCGTATGTATGCATACGTATTAGTAATAAACTATATAAAAGTGTATATAATATAAAGTCGATAATCGAATGATTCAAAACCTGCTTTTGTGCTTCTTTGCTGCATGTTTACTGCTGGCTTGCATTGTTACAGTTGCACTTTGAATGCGCTGGTCGCTGCTGTTGGCGTGTTGTCGCTGCAATAACTTTTTAATGCCTTTTTGATATCATTGATGCCTTGAGTTTTATCGCTGGAGCTGTATAGCCGCAGCAATTGAATTGTACCAAGTAAATCAAGTAAACTAAGTTAAAAAGAAATAACATTTAATCCCGCACAATCAAATTAAAAAAGCGAATTAAGTATCTACAAATCGAACTTTTACGTGTTACGCCTGCCTCAACGCAAGTTGCAATTGCATTTTTATATGTACATACCTAACAGTTGTTCCTTCGTTGCCGCATATATTATGTTTTCTTTTATTTGTGTTTTTATTTTTCTATTATCGTTCGTTTTGATTCTCTAGATTTATGATGAGTATCAAAAAGGAACATTTAACATGAAACACATTGCTCTCGTAAACCAGGCACATATCGTTTATTTATCGTATTATATTGCATTTTACTGAAAGCCTATACGTGTTCGAATACGTTGAATGCTTCCAATCTATTCATTCAATATATACATATACAGGGTGTCTTCTAACTCGAGGTCCAAAGAGGAATTCCAGATTCTACATGAAAAACTGAGTAAGAAAGTCTAATACCAAAATGTTCGGGGAAGCACCGTTTTTAAACGGGAAGC
>JARJEB010002147.1:0-13300 GCA_030264535.1 Liometoxenus newtonarum
ATGTGTTATGATGACCGTATTAACACACTATACCGATTAGTGATGGGCGAATAGTAACTATTCGTTACTTTGTATTCGTTACTCGAAAGGACTCGGTGTAACCGAGTATTCATTTAAAAATGTATTCGTTACTTTTATATTCGTTACTCATGAAAGTAACGAATGTATCCGGTGATCGAAGACAAGGTATTTCGTTACATTTTCGGTACTCGGTTCTTTTAAAACTCTAATTATAGCTCCATTGTCACCAGTCAGTCGCAGTTGTTAGTCTTGTATCTTGTCTTGTCTAACTTACAGCTACCCTCTAGCTAGTTCTACGTTGCTGTATTGGTTATTCCAGCCAGCGGCAACCACCAAATGGGTGCATCGAGGATCGAGCACGTCCGAACTTGTCGGTCTTCCGCGCGTAAGGCGGATATTTATTTGATGTTTGATGCATATAAATATTAGTCATACTACAGTAGGTCGAACCAAATAGACCTTTTCTTTCAGTTTCACTTACAAAATTTCGCGCTTACGCATAAGTTGACTTTGATATAGGACGCCGCATGCACCTTAATCTCAACTCCAACTCCATCTAGCATCAAGGTATGAAGCACATATTTCAATTACACAACCCTAAATCCAAATTGATTATTTATTTATAATTTCCAGAATCATATCGAATAATGTCACAGAAGAGAAGTCTAGTTTGGTTGCACAACTATACAACTATACAACAAACGTGAACGACAATTTAAATTTTTTATACTATTCTAGTTCGAATTACCACTACCAGTGACGAAGCAACGACAGGGAGTATTCAGGGGGGATATGGGTGTTAGAACCCCCCATTCGCTCTTTCAAATACGTATACATTACAAACACAAACTTTAAAAATAACAATTTTTTTGCAAAAATAGTAAAACGGGTGATGGAACCCCCCCCCATGGCCCAGTCCTGGATACGCCCCTGAGTAACGATATTTGTAACGAATACTTTTTAGGAGTACTAAGTCCGAAAGTAACGAATAGGTACAAGTACACGAAAGTAACGAAAAATCCCATTACTAGTACTGACGTAAGGTATTGGCCTTTCAGGATATTTTATGGAAAATCAATCGCGAACAGTCGCGAACAATTTATGACAAGGAAAAAATTAACAACTAGCAGTTACGGCATGATCATACAAATTACTTTGATTGTGCATCAGCCCTGTCCACATCCCCACTCTCTTTCAGTCCTTACTGCCATGAGTTTGACTCGTTCATTTTACCGTCGAACATAGGAACATAGCACATGCCATGTTCGATAGTAAAATAATCGCTCGGTATACACGTTTGCCACAGAATCAGACTTAACCAGTTTGAGTTAACCACACTTTAAAGTCTAAACCAACACTGCATACACTGAAACAAAATGAGTATGAAAACACGACCAAGGCAATACTCTTTTTCCTGAAGATCTAATTAAAGCCGCTAGTGTCGCAGAAGCTTATAGTATGCTCAATCCAGTTGGCTATATGTATTTCAAGTTTATCTGCGGTATGCCGGTATGTATATTTAGCAATTTTATAGTGTATCTTGTAAGAAATGATCATGCAATTTTCGTCTGGGTATTCACTTATTGTTTCGGGTCACGTTTTTTACTTTCTGGCCATTTTTATTCAATTTTTAACGTAAAGTAGAAATTGCAATGCATTACACTTATAATTCCGAAAATCAGTTTTCGAATTAGTAAATATTACTGTTAATGTTTTACCGTATAAACAACATCAAAAATCTCTACAATACCCTGCGAGTGGACGCAAACTTTTAGATTAACGTAGTGATTATTTAAAGCCATGCTTCAGGAATTACGAACCAAGTTTTATAGTAACTCAAAAACTTTGGCTACTTATACGTTTCTTTTATGTCCTTCGAGAGATCGTAATGTTTACGATTGCCAGTCATTTGGAGCACATAAACTTTCTTTCTTATATTTTCGGGATACCTCTATAAAACAACGCATATCCTTCTTCGATTTTGCAGTGGTTACAAGGTAACACAATCCATATCTACACGACAGGGTCCGTAAAAATTGTGCTCTTACCTAAACATCTTTGACATTTGAAGGCTTCTTTACAATTACTAATTGGAGGATTGACGTTGTGAAATGCATGGAAACTCTGTTATTGCGCAGAAATATATTATTTATTTATTTATAATGGTTTATGTCTTTCGCCAAAGGCCACCTACCGCAGTCCTTCAGCCTTGGATACAAATTTTTACAGCAGTTTTGTTTTTGCAATTATGTAGGTAATGTTATGTTATGTTATGTTATGTTATGTTGCGTAGTGGAATTTGTTTAAAATCCTCAAGTTTGAGGTGACATGAGAAGGGTATGGAGGAGAGTGGAGGGATGACGTCGTACTTTTCGTAGAGAGGGGTACGATTTGAGCATAAAGTTGTACAGTATGGTGGCGTTTTCGGGTTTATCCATCAATTTGTTTAGGAGTAGGATGCATCTTTCATCTAGAGGGAGAAGGTTACATTTTTCGTATAGGAGTGTATTGGACAGGTTGAAAAGACTGTGGTTAGGATGCCGAAGTTTAGTAATTGAGCGAAGACATTTCGTCGCTAGTACGTTGAGCGGCTTGACACATCCTGGTTTTGAGTTAGCAAGATAGGACGGCATAACATCTTATAAATTTTTACTTTTGTTTTGAGGCTTATCCCATCATACCATGAGATAGGTTTCTAAAGTAACCCGCTCTGAATGTTGCTCGTGCTTTAGCATCGGAAGAGTGACTCTTGAAATTGAGTTTATTGTCGAGCGAGAATCCTAAGTATTTAGCTGTTTTTCTCAGCTGAATGATGGTGTTGTCCAACCTGATGGAAGGAGTGTTCGCAGTTGGACTGTGGTTGAAAATTATCAGTTGAGTTTTGCATGGGTTCGGGTGCAACCGCCTCACTCGCCCCGCCCTGGCTACGCCTGTATAATCAAAACCTACATATCCGGCAATATAAGAATAGGAAGGGAGAATTGCGCGCAAATTGTCCTTCGTCTAATCTATCCCCCACCCTGTACCTACTTACTTCTGCAATTACTCTAACGTTCTTCCAGGCACTATCATCGACTAAATGCTTTTTTACAACTATTACATGTTAGTTCGCTATACGACATACATATACCTTCGGTCGGAAATCAGTTCGGGTTCGCACCGCACAACTCTCCGACCAAGTACCTACAAAATATCGTGTCACTAAATGTTGCATTTCTGCCCATTTTATCCCATTTAACAGACATCTTAGCTGTTTAAATAATAAGTCAATCAGTATAGATTTCGAAAAGTGAAGTTTATATTTACTAGCACAATATCTACTTTCCTTTTTACTTTCCGACCAATATTAAGGAAAGCAAAATTGTGGCTAAGTCATGCAACACTTCGGGAAGAAAATTGTGTACCACAGCGAAAGGTAGACCCTAAGCCTCAACCAAGCATGGTGTGACGGTGAGAGAAAACAACACGTGTGTGGCTGTGTGGGTAGATGTGTGGAAATAAATGTACAGCCAACAGATTAATTAACAGCCAATGTCTTTACGTGATCCAAAATGTCAGAATCCAAAATATCAGTGTTAATAACCAGGACTCCACAGGCCGACAGACAACCCCAACGACAAAAACACCGACGAACCCTCGGAAGGGATATTCTCACACCGAAAGCAGCAGGCGCGAGTCCGAAGATCCTCTGAAATAACAAGCCAAGGGCTTGCCCTCAATCCAATACAGTCTGTCCAGGTGCGAGGTTACGATGCAAAAGACCGGCAAGATCCCGCGGAACCAGTGGCTGCTCTCAAACCGAACACGCATACGGTAAGGTAACGCGAATAGCAACGAAAGGGATCGTCCACCTGTTTGCATATAGTGTGCAGTCAGTTTTGTCTCTGTTTATATCTAACTTAAACCTGGAGTAAAAATTAACAAAATCTGGTGGTAAAGAAGAGAGCTACCGATACAAATAATCTTTTAGTATTTTCAACTTCGTAAAAGTTTTGTCAAAAACATATTTTCTTGCGCTAATTGTTTGATAGATGTGTGCCAACTATCAACAATCCCCCCAAAAGCATCAGTAACACAAAGAGAAAACACTCATATTATACTAGGACGACTCTCTAATGCCCTGGCACTGAAATGACAAGGATAAGATAAGGGATCGCACCGCACAACTTTCCGAGAATGTATAACAAATTTTGATCGAAAAGTGGAAATTGTGCAGAAATAAAGTTATATCAAAATTTCATAAATGTCGTATCCACTTTCAGATCAAAATTATTTTCATGACATCATGGGAGAAAATTTGTAACGTGCGAGCCAGAAAAGATTTCTGTAAGTGCGCTGACAGCATTCTGGAATAAAGTTTCTGTTGTTAATTCAAAGCGTTAAATCGTTTCCTTAATAATATGCGTAACCGACTTGGTAACTCTTCAAACAAAAAAGGGTAATGATGGGTAATGTCGTTCTGGACACCTTTTATCTTGAACGTGACTTAAGAACTTTTCATCGCTTACCATCTAAACTGAAATATCACTGTATAATACTACTAAATTATCGTCTGAAACATTAGTAAGAGCATCTTATGTCAACAAACTTCCTTCGCATTAATTTATCAAAGTAATTAGAATATCATTAAGTAGGTAAGGCCCATGAATAGTGAGTAGATTAGGGTTATCGCTCTAGTCTAGAGGTCGGTTCTCTACTTACGTAGTGAATGGTATGTCAATGGGCAGGCGAACATTACGGTTTTCTCCTTCTACTCTCTTTTTCTTAAACTGCAGCGGGAATATAAAAATAGTCATTATATATGACCCCTGCTTGTTTGCTTGCTGAACTCAATTCATCCTCCTATACATTCATGCTGGCTTCTATAGATATTTTATGGCAATTCAAGTTCTCCTAAGGTGTGCTATTATGGCTAGGTGATCTATCTCGTTACATGATCTAAAAATGGATATTGAAAAGTATAGGAAAAAAATATCGGATAAAATGTACGTAATAAAGATAAGTTAGTTCGCACCGCATAAAATTTTGGCCAATATCCATTCCGTAACATTCTAGAACCGTGGAACTAATTAGTACATAGTCGGAAAGTTGTACGTACACCCGTACTGATTTTTTAGTTTAACCTATGCAACTAAATTAACAAATTTACTTTTTGAATTAGTTCCTAAAAAGTTTTTTTAGGTGTGCTTTTAAGTGAAACTTTGCATCGTAAGTAGTGTGGAAATATTAGTTTTTTGAAATGTTTGTGGAAAACAATTCTATTATGTATTTTTACGGTTTTCAGTGGGATTCATGGTCTGAGTAAAAGTTTAATGCGATTCATCAGTGAGAAAAGTTTTTTGTGTTTGGGCCCATTCAAAGTTTTTAATAAACACGAATTTATTGAATTTTACCAAATTAATTTATGTGATACTCTGGCCGATGAGTGGGTGTGTTCGCACTTTTATTAATTAAAAATTAACGTTACGTCACGTTATCAGAGAAAACAAACACAATACGCAGAATCAATATTAATTTTTAACCACAATTTATATTATCCAAAATATTCTCCAAGTATTATTGATAAACAATTATCATTTCAATGAATGAAATTAAGCTAATAAAGAGTTGCTTATCCTACAGTAATTTTTATTTTATAGAAATTACAGGAAATATTCTCTCTCTGACTGGGGATTGAACCCAGAACCTTTGTATATCTAGTACAACGCCAATTGAACTACCAGGGAGCAGTGATTAATTAGAGGGAGAATTGTTCCTATAAATGTGTTGTTATTGTTTTCTTGTTATTGTTTTGAACAATCGTTTGAAAAACTATACGCGTTATGACTGTGTCGAGGCGATACATAGTACGTACACACGTATCGAACTCAAAGCCAAGCGTTAAAATGCACAGCTTAGGAGAATTTACAATTAATTGATTTAGTTATACAATCGAAATCCGTAGGTAGTTTTAATGAATGAAATTAATCGAATTAGGAGTTGATTATTCTACAGTAATTTTTATTTTATATAAATTACAGGAAAAATTCTTTCTCTGCCTGGGAATTGAACCCATTTTCTACCTAAACCATTTTCTAGCTAACTAACCTTTGGCGAAAGTATATGTCCTTTCATATTAGGAAAAACATGGTACGTAAATTAACTTTTTTATTTTCAGTGTACTAATATATATTTTATTAATCATACTTTGTTAAATTTCCACTGACCTTATAAATATATTTAGAATCTTTCATTACAACATGAAATCCATAATTGATGTTTAAACACTTCCTCAGTTGTAGATATTAGGTCATTTGTAACTTTTGCAAATAAATAATAGATAGAATTGTTTGCAAACGACTTCCTTTCTGATTATAATTGCGAATTCTCCCGATTGAATTAGAGTTGCAATTTATTCATGTCACATAATGATGGAACTATATATCATATTGTTTACCCATTTATATTTCAATTTGGAAATTAATTTCACATATTATGAGAATTAATTTTATACAAATATTCTCTCTTCGACTAAATTAGGTATTAGAATTTTTTTTCATTTTGCCCTGAAATTGGACTCTTTCTGTGATTCTTTGGTAAGTAACTTCAAATCAATTTATCTTATCCCACTTGTTTAAATCACTTTCATATTTAGCGCGACAGTGGAAAACTTAGAGATTCATAATGACTTGTCAAATCAGAGTGTCAGCCTGTTAGAGACATGCGTACATTCATTTCTTTGGCTGCTGATTCTTTTGGGATTGCTGAAGTTGGGACACATTCGCCAAACCTTATTAGTTTAAAAAATAATGTTAAAGAATTAATGATATGGGTAAAAAATACTTTGAGAGAATATATGGATAGTTTTATTCTCAGTTTTAAGATCAATATTTAGCCAGCTATTATTCAAATTTATGTTTTACTCAAAGTAACCCTGCAAATAAAAGTGCCTTTTTACCGGCGGTTCAAGCTCAAGCAAGAGGGATCGCTCTCAAAATTGTCTATAAATAATTTCAACATGCACATACGGGTGAGCTTTCACAGCTCTACAGAAAAATTGAAATCGTATGCTATGATCGTTTGAAATTTACAAACATTGGAACTTATTCGCGATGATTGTACGCATTAGTCGGATCACGAGGTATGTTATCCATTATAGTTCTCCTTGGTATTGATGTGGAATACCAACCAAATGGGCGAAAGGGCCTACAAACGTGTTCTGGCGTCATTGCTATCAGGACCAACTTTTTGAATTTAGTTACAACTTTACACGGTATCGCGTCAATTGGACGCGGTCAATTGGACGAGCGACAATTGGACGCGGTCAATTGGGCGCGCGACAATTGGACGCGACGACAATTGCACGAGCGACAATTGGACGTGTGGTTAAGGAGGTTCAGACCCTATTGTGGTTAGCAGAAGGGTAGTGCCAGAACACAAAACGTACTTTGGTTTTAGCGTACTTGGCTGTTTATCGTACGCGTCCAATTGTCGAGCGTCCAACTGCCGTACTCGTCCAATTGTCTCGCGTCCAATTGACGGCGTCCAATTGTCGCTCGTCCAATTGACCGCGTCCAATTGACATATAACCCCTTTACACATTTAGTACAGTATATCTATATGTAAATCTCCGTTCTTCTCTCTAACTGTCTTACTATACTTAAACAATGTTAGCAACATGTAATTTGTATTTAATAAATTTCTACCTATATGGTATTAAATTTCTAATATAATTTTATTTGTTGCAGGTAACAAAATCTTTGGTTCTTTCTTTCCCCACGGAAATCATATATTAAAGTTGCAGTGAGGCTGAGGTAGAACCTGCAATTAATGGTGAACATTGACAATTTATATTTTATTAAAACTTATAAGCGTAATGTCTTACGTTGAGAATCACGTTGAGAACGAAGCACTCATCTTTAATGGCAGAGCGTTAAAGTTTGTGAGTTTGTATCAGGAATTGTAACGCAACAATCATTAAAAATTCATATTATGCCTATTCCCGTGAAACTCAAATTCTACATGTTTCTTCACTACGATTCTCATGAAACGATCGAACGCGCCTGCTAGTGTTGCTGTAGTGGTGAAATATAAATGGTCGAGTTTTCCAGGACTAAAATTTGCATTCCTCTTTTTCTAACTTTATGCGCCTATTATATACTCGTTTGCAATTTCTGAGGATTAAAAATACTTAAAATTAAAACTAAAATTGCGATTCAAAGTTTTCCGCATGGGCATTGTTTTCATTCCCACTAAAGTTTCATTTTCACAATAACATCGCATCTATGATTTTGAGTTTTTCTTCATCAACCACTACATCTAGGTACTTGGTTTTCGTCTCAAACTGTGTGTGCCCGGTTTTGAACAAAATTAAAGCCATATGAAACAACTTATCAATAACTGACATGCTTTTGATTTTAGCATAATACTGTATACGTAATTTCCTAAAGTTTTTTAGTCCTCCCTTTAACTCTTCTTCCTATGACTAATAGTTGCAACGATTTCAACAATATGGACAAAGTATACAATATGGATAATTGACCTGTATATGCAAGATAATTATAAACGGTGAAATAGACATACCAACATACCTTCGGTATGTGGCCAGAAAGTAAAAAGATGATAATAATATTAAAATAATAATTACATTTATTTCCAAAAACAACAAGAATAAGTATTCACATTTGGGTATTACTTGAAATAGCAACGTGCCATTAACCTTGTATACACCCTGTATGGTTGTTAGACAAATTAAACTAATTCGAACTAAGTCGATACAAGATCATAATTTTGCGAATTTTGCACAACGGGACGAAATGTATAAAAATCTTTTACATAAATGGTGCACGAATACCGGAACTAAATTAAGACAGAGGGACCATAAAAGGAATGTGACTTGAGATCTTTACATTTCGCCCTTTTAATTCGCAACGACAATTTGCACACACGCACACACACACACACACACACACACACACACACACACACACGAGCTCACACACCCACAAGAGCTCAAACACACGCGAGCACACACACATACACACACCCAACGTCAAAACGCCAAAACGTCAGTAATCCAGAATCCAACCTAAAAACATCATGCAGCATGGGTAAACAAATTTTGCCCTTATTATATCGTTCTCTCTTTTTCTAAGTTATCCGTGATTCGTGGTCCATTATATTATACGTCCATCGTATCAGGAGATGTTTCCTAACCTAACCATATTTAAAGTTATATAAAGTTTAACTAGTGTTCTCTTTCCAATCGCTTCTATACCGGAGACAAACGGTCAATCCCTTTTGAATAAACGTGAGGAAGCTACAGTGTTCCTCGTCAATTGTCAATTGTTGTAATCACCCGAACCTTTATCGCCGAGTCGCCGAGTTTGACTGTCGCCGAGTCTGTCCGTCGTCTAGTTTCCCATCGTCGAGTTGGTATCGTCGAGTTGGCATCGTCGAGTTGACGTAATAATATACATTTAATAATTATGTTACATATTAAGATTAAATGAACAAAAAACAAAGAAACGTTTTAATCATGTACAATTCATAATTATTTGGAAGATAAGTGAGAGCGATTCTATTTTGTCATTCCTTATATGGCGATTTGTGAGTACGGGAAAGGTACATAGCATTAGAATTTTAAAGAGAGAATATTAAAAAATTAGAAGCTTCGATAAGTACAGATAATTTAAGAGATTGTAACAAATATTGGAATGTCCGGATTAAAAATTTCAGGTTCGGCTAGTTTACGATGGCATGGACGCAAAACGGACAATATCCCGCATTCCAACATTTGTTATATTCTATTATATTGTCTATTATATTGTCTTCTAATGCGTTCTAATGCGTTGTTGTAATCTCATTATATTTGCCGTGTTGCGTTCATGCCATTGTAATCTATGTAATTGTATTGTAAACAGCCCGAACCTTTATCGCCGAGTTTGGCTGTCGCAGAGTTTGTCCGTCGTCGAGTTTCCCATCGTCGAGTTGACATCGTCGAGTTGACCGTCGTCGCGTTGACCGGGTCCGGTAATCGTGTCAATTCTATGCCTATTATTATTGTTTAATAAATATAAAACTGCGTTTATTCATGAACTATATTATTGTGTATTTGTGTGATTAACGCACCCCACATCATTAACCCAGGGCAACAACGACTCAAATACTCTGAGTATTTGAGTCGTTACATGATGCAGTACCTAACTAAATGAAATAAATCGGATCGCACCGCGCAACTTTCCAAATATGCTTTAAACTCCATAAAACTGTCCGACGGCAATTAATGTCGATCGGAAAGTAGAAAGTTCAGATGTGATGCGATTTCAAAATGGGATCATATTCATATCGTCTTGTTTGTTTAGGGCAATTTAGATTTACTTAAAAGCAATTTGAACATTTTGATATACATGGAAACTCAAGTTTAATTTCTTGTGAATTTGATACAATTTTTTATTAAATTGAGAAAATTAATTATAGTTTTCAGGACAAAATCTTTTCTAATAATATATCTCAATCGACAAGTACTACACCCTTACTTAACATTCTCCCTTATGTTTCGTGTAAAACTCAAACATGGGGTGTACTTACTAATATGTCCACGTAATAAATCGGAAGTGTTTCGGTAAGTGCTGGTATAAACAAGGAGAAGTGGCTTGTCCCTCTCAATCCAAACTTCTTTACTTTTATTCGCTCGCTCTCATTCAGTGTAATATTTCTACGAGTGCGAGACTATTATGAAAAGCTTCAAGGTGCAGTGTTGCGTATACGAACTTAGAGATATATGTGCTTCCACTGTGTATTTTATGACGGTGAAGAGTAGAAGAACGATTTGTACATTCACGTGAATGTTCAGTTGTTCACGAGTTTAAATGGGGTGGACAGCTGGCTCGTTCCTCGTTTGTCCCCGAAAATCGTTCACTGAGCTCTTTCTTGCTCTGGCAACGAATAACTAGTATATCAAGAATATTCCCATAGATCGTATTCATGCATGGAATCCTCCGGTATGTTCGTGAGTGAGCATTTAAGGGACTATAGATAATTTATAACGATTTAGTGTAGACATTTTCAACTTGCGTGGCTGCTTCTTGGGACGTATGCCTTTTAAAATTTCGTTACAAATTTACCCATTCTATTTAAAGCATTTTAGGAATCTATCGTATTAACCGCTTTCAATTTCAGGGCAATAAATAGTTACACAACTTTCCGACCATGTACCAAAAGTTGTGCGGTGCGAATCCGCACTGATTTTTGAGTTAGAAAGCGCAGAATGAACTAAAAGGGATCAATACCTCTAAATCGGAAAACGCTACTGCAATCACACCAAATGACCATCCAATAATACTAAATCACTTAATTCGCCAAATTAAGTGTTACAAAGCATGCAATTTTAACATGACACGACCTGCTGAAATAATATTGAAGAAGAAAATATAAAGTACTGCTGTAGCAAAAGAATCCGTTTCAACAATTTCACTAATAAGTTTGTGGGGCTTCTTGTAGATTAACTACAAGTGATGTAAACTCTAATAAAAAAAACAAATTAATAAGCCTATTCAAGGCTTGTTCGGCACGTTAACTTGTCTCTTCTACTCAGAACTATTAAGGAAAAACATTAATGTGCTAACTACATAAATGTAGCGACATCATAACTGCAATATGTTTAACTATGGAAAATTATCCGCAAATAAAATGAAGGTTTCCACCAAATCCTCTGTTACAGGGTTGTCTGTTTGTCACCCGCCCCATCGTCGGTTTATTGCTCCCTATTTTCGGATGAAATGGGGGAAACTCTTCCTGTGGGTATCTTTTATGGAGCTCAAATTGACTCTATGTCCCCCCATTAATGATATTTCTACATAAATAACACTCTGGAAAGCTTCTGCAATATTTACTCTCTAATAAAAGCATCCTGTGAGTGTGCGTGTTGAATTTAAAAGTATAGTTTATCTGTACAGTCATACAGTGAGAGGAGCATTACTATTTCGTTGCCCTCTCTGCTTTACTCATCGAATTATTTAATTTAGTACCTACATTTCTGACATGTGTGGTTTGATGTAAATAAAAATTAAAGCGAAATTTACAAGTCATAAAAAATTGTGATACATCTTATTACATTATAACAATTAGCAATTTTATTTTTACTTTCGGAGCTTATACTGGATATTAAATAATGTTTCTCTGTGCTTAATGGAAATAAATCAAACGCAAGAGTTAGACAGAAATACCTGAATAAATCATATTTGAAACATCCCATTTTCAACTTATTTGAATTTGCCGCAAATTGCGTGACGATCACCCTATATAAAGCATATTTGACAAACCCTGTTTAAATTATGTTTGAAACACCCTGTATATTGCACCTTTCAAACACTATATGATAATGAATGTAGCATATAACGTGTTGGTCATCCCCGATAACGTTTGTAAATGACATGTACAATCTCAACACATCATGGAGCATTCGTAGACAAATTTTGCACTTACTATAATTATTAAACTCTCTGTTTGTTACTAATTTATTTATTATCTCACCAACTATACATGCTACGAAGAATTGTTGTTGGTATTGAGCCACAAAGAATTGAAAACGCATCAAGAATATAATTCTGTTTTTGCTTTATATGCAAATTAGCTAGAGAGATATCTGTCCACAGACAAAATTTCATCCTGATGTTATCCACTAAGAAGTTTTTCAAAAGACGTCGAGCACAGTTTTAATTTGAATATTTAGATGATAAACGAAAATAGTGAACCTCGCGCAGCACTCTTGAGAATTTGAAAAAATTTCGCGGAATATTATTTTAATTTTCAACATCGAACATTATTAGATAGATTACTATTATAATTTTCAGTTTTCCACCCATTTTTACTACTACAAAAGTTTAATATTCTTGCAACGCTTGTCGCAATCTATTACTTAATCTTAGTTCAGTATTTGACAATTTGCAAATGGACTGAAGCCATTGAAGCTGTTTTAAACAGACACCACTTTAATTAATGTAACGGGCGACTGACATAATTAAATGAAAAATATACAGTACAAATATACAGTAGGTCTGAACATGGAGTTCAAGTGTTATTTTCTTTAGTTTTTAACACGCGTTGTGTTGGAACCATTGACATTTATATTTGACAAGTAATTTGAATTGCGATTCGTGACAGTTTATATTTTAGAACAGCAATTTTTTACTTTCCGGCCACATACCGAAGGTATGTAGGTATAGGAAAGTAAGGTGATCATGCAAAAAATTAAAGTCTTATTTTTCCTTGATTCGTGGAGATCCGTTGACCCCAGGTC
>JARJEB010002148.1:0-24565 GCA_030264535.1 Liometoxenus newtonarum
TTACTATGTCAATGATTCCTATTTAAAGCGCATGTGCATTAGTACATAAACACAAAACCAATTTGACAGGAGTTTCGACATTTTTTAAATTAAAGCCATAGACATTGAACATGCCGATAGCTGATGGCAAAAATAGAAACTTGGATCAGCGTGCTTGGCTTTCTTAGTTTCACATTTCGCCGCTTTGCCATCAGCGCCCCAGAAGAAAAGAAAAACAAATGTCTTCTTTATCTCTCCCAGAGGCACTGATTTGCCTGCCCTCTATGTATATGACTTTAATTTAAAAATGTCGAAACTGCTGTCAAATTGGTTTTGTGTTTATGCACTACTGCACAGGCGCTTCAAATAGGAATTCGAATTTGTCACAAAACCAATTTCTAACTCGAAGATAAACAAAGCTTTTAATCATAGACCTGTAAGGATAGACAGACAATACTTATTTTCCCCTGGCGCTTAATATCAAGCGGCGAAATGTGGAACTAACCAAACCAAGCACCCTGATGCAAGTTTCAATTTTTGCCGCTTTCCCATCAGCGCCCCAGAGGAAAAGAAAAACATGTCTTCTTTATCTCTTTGTCCTCTATGTCTATGACTTTAATTTAAAAATCAAAAATGTCGAAACTGCTGTCAAATTGGTTTTGTGTTTATGTACTACTGCACATGCGCTTCAAATAGGAATTCGAATTTGTCACAAAACCAATTTGCAACTCGAAGATTGTTTTTAATTGAAATTTTAATCATAATCATCAAAAAAAAGGAATTTTATTGGCAATCGAACAATGCCCGTGCTTCAACCAGCTGTGCCGCCACCATCGGAGATACTCGCCGGTTCGTTGAAAATAATAAAATAAGAAACTGATTGTTTGTTTTTATCGTCGCATGTCATGTTATTTCTAAATATCCATTCGGGACAATGACTATTTTTCGGGTGCGAATGATTAGAATGTTTGTTAATTTGATAAAATTAAATTAATTGACTTGAAATTATTAATGGTAATTGTGATGGAGTTTTAATTTTGGATGTTTTTATTTTTTGTGTTGCAATAGGAACTTCAAGCCATCCAGTAAGGCCAATGCGAATGTTAATCGGCCCACTCCTACCGCAACTCCCACCCCTAGTTGTGAGTTTAGTTTTTTTTTTCTTTCACTTAGCCGTAGATTCATTCGTAGATGATAGAAATACAAATAGTAGTTGCTTTTCTTCAATTTTTTGCTTGACTAATTAATATAATGCATGATTCCAGTGATGGCATTTGCACCGGGTGCAAAGCATCGAATGCACCCAATTGTGGATTGGGTGCATTTGGTGCAATCGTTTGCAGCCATTTTATCCGTTCGATATGTCACTCTAACTACTCACTATGAGTAGTTCGGAACTACTCCTAGTAGTTTACAGTTGCATATCGGAAGCAATGCACCGAGTGCAATGATAAATACATCAATTGGATGCATTCGGTGCAATGTTTGGATGCCGTGTTATTCGCAAATTTGCACCCGGTGCAAGCAAACGGGTGCCAACCGTGTTTATTTGCACCGGTGCAAACCGTGTTTATTTGCACCGGTGCAAACCGTGTTTATTTGCACCGGTGCAAACCGTGTTTATTTGCACCGTTGCAAACCGTGTTTATTTGCACCGTTGCAAACCGTGTTTATTTGCACCGGTGCAAACCGGCTTGCCATCACTGATACAAGACAATATGTTATTTTCCAGTCAGAAAGTGGAAGTTTTGTATTGTAAATTGTACTTACTAGAACCGCTAGAACACAGTAGCGTTGATGTGCATAGAATGTTTTGGTTGGACTTATTTAGAGGTTTCCGTACTCGCTTCGACCCTAATTCTAATTTAATTCACGTATTGCATGCCTCATCAGTGACTCACACCATCATTACTTCGTTCTTGTGGTTCGGTTCGTGCACTGGTTATTTGCTGGTCACTGTGGTTTACTGTATAATATACACAAATCCATTCAATATGCTACTTGATTTAACAATCTTCGCCTAGGTTAGTTATTCAATGCAACACAGTAGTTTTTAGTTCATGCGGTTGTGAGAAAACACCGAGTTGCAAAGTTTGTTACGATACAGGTGCCGTTAGTAGGTTTCCGTTTCGATATGTCCACTGTTAACTACTCGGAGTGGTTTGGAACTACTCGACTCAGAATTGTTAAAAATGCTGAGTAAATCGAAAGCAGCGCCAGGCTTTCGTTTAACGCTTGAAAACTAGCAAAAGCCAATATAGGCAATAACATTTGCACATTCATTTAATTTGAATCGTGTTTATTGCTCTCATATTTTTCTCGTTATTCTTAATAGTCGCGGATTATCGTGCCATGCATGTATTTTGGTGTAATTTATATTTTAGGGTTGGTCTGTCTCACGGTGTTGGTTTGGTTCTCGTGCATGTTGAACGTGGTGGTGGCGTGTTTAGTACATAACTGTAATAAATATGAAACCAATCCTGAAACCTGCCCTTTTCCTTTGCGCTCTCTCTCGCTCTTTCTTTCTTTCTTTCTTTCTTTCCTCATGACCTGACCACAATGCCACATCTTGATCTCACCAAGTCACCACCATAGCACCTATTA
This sequence comes from Liometoxenus newtonarum, assembly GCA_030264535.1. Classification (NCBI taxonomy): domain Eukaryota; kingdom Metazoa; phylum Arthropoda; class Insecta; order Coleoptera; family Staphylinidae; genus Liometoxenus; species Liometoxenus newtonarum. The sequence goes on from JARJEB010002148.1 coordinate 2,584, forward strand.
AAATACATTCAGAAGAGTAGGGCTTCTCCTCGCTACAAAAAAAAAACGGATTGTAGCACCACGCAGTGAAATAAAACATTTCTGCACATATGTTTTCACATATGTATGTGGAGGCGTTGAGTTTAGCTTTAGATCAGTGATTCTCAACCTTTTTCCTCCAGGTACACTTTTTGATAATTTAGAAGTTTGGCGGTACACTTGACTCACGTCTCCTATGTTTGTGTAGAGTCTGGGCGGCGCATTTCAAGAGTGTTGCGGCACATTTCAATGAATCTCGCGGCACAGTGGTTGAGAATCACTGCTTTAGATGATACATTACACCGGAGTTGGACATGTAACAACTTTGCACGTTCGCATGTTAGTAGAAATGCGAAATTACCCTCTATACACACCCTTGGTCATGTCATGTGTGCATGAAAAACTTTAATTGTCGTGCTTTCCTGGAAAAATATTATACTTTTGGTATCCACACCCTTCTTTTTCACATTATTACTTGCACTATTCAAGTAATAAATACAGTATAATAATAAAAAAAAGTATTCGAGAATTCATTACATATATTTACCATCTTGTTTATATATATTTTTTTCCCTAAGGTAAGTGGGAGAAACAAGTAAATTAAAAATGTAAGTGCATCCGATCTAGGGAATTTTGTATATTAGGTGTTTGGTGAGATCCAAAAAGTGTCACTAACCTACGTAACAGCTCATTACACCACTGACCACCACCACAGTGGTGTAAAGACTGTCAAGTGTATAGTCAAGTCAGCTGACTTACAGGTATCTCTATCAGATGAAGAATGGACAAGACTCACTAGACACTAGACAAACTGGGCAGCTAAGTGAGATTTTGGAGATGAAGATCTCAAATCAGCTGTTCTGAATTGCCTTAATCTCACAATAAAAATAAAAAGTTACCTGCATAATGATTCAGATCAAATTCGGTGTGAGTTGGTTTGATTTGCTCAAGTGTGGTTAGGTTTGGTTGAGTATATAAATAATTCAGCCAACTGGTCATTCATTTTAACTCATTTAAAACTTTTTTGAAAGTACAAAATCGCGCAGACATTTCATCCGAAAGTTGCAAACTTTCATAAGCAAGACACATTCTTTTCTTAGTTTTAAACGAAACAAACCACCACGTCGAATTAAATTGATGCAACCGAATGGCTAGTCAGCTTTACGACGTCAGCCATAACAACTCTCCTATGAGTCATACACGCATGAGTCCATAAGTAAGCAGCCGGTGCCGGTGAATGCAGTGAGTGAGCGAATGTTATGTATACGATCTCAATCCAGCCGAAAAGCGTACACGAACTCCTCCCGTTCCCATCATTGCAGAGACTTGAACACGGTGAACGGACACAGACAATATCGCGAATCGCGACTCGACTCAGTGCTCCGTCATAACTCGAGACCAGACACAGTAAAGCCGGCTTGATTGCACACCAACTTCTTATAACAATCTTAACTTTCATACAACAAGTGAGCTTAAAATTTTATAATTTATGTGCATTTTTCGTGAATTTTCTCGAGGAAACAAGTGAAATTTGATATCAACAAATATTGGAATAAATAATTATTTTCGATGTTTTCAAGTTATAATTAATTAAAACAAAAGGTATTTAGGTTGTTTTAAATTAATTTAATTAAATTGAATAATTAATTAACTAATTGACGTCATTTATGTTAAAAATAATTTGCACGTTAATGTAAATTAATGCGACAAAAATGAGAAGCGCAAAAATGACTATAAACAAAATTCGCTGATATTCATCAAAATTTCTGACACGTATCGCGTGCCTCTTGTTGTTTCTTTTTTTTTGTTGTCCATTTTTGGGGCGAATGTTAATTTAACATATTTAAAAATAGCTGCCGGACACGAAGCTTGAAGAATATTCTATTCGCTCATTACATTACAATTATAATATCATTCGTTTTTATAAGAACAAATATTAAAATCAAGAAAGTTTCTGCTGTCAAGAAGAACATGATTAAGTCAGTGATTCTCAACCTTTTCCTCACGGTACATTTTTAGTAATTTAAAAATTTGGTTGATACTTTAAGGTTCCATTTTAGCTGAGGGAGAAAGGTAGAAAAAGGTACGTATGCAACTAAATGCACAGTGTTTTCTAAGCAAAATTAAACCCTCAAGGGTAGAACTACGGCTGTTACAAATTAATTGCGTTAAATAACTTTTGCGTTATATGTATGATTACATGAAATAAAACTGGGAACTGGGAAACGTAATTTTTGTGGAACCGTAAATGCAGCCCTAAACGTATTTTCCCAGGTATTCCTTATTCAATCGGTTTTACCTTCTTGGGGACACTTCAAGAATTTCTCGGCACACTAAAGTGCCAGTACCGCGCGGCACAGTGGTTGAGAATCACTGGTTCAACTAGTTGGTTTTATCACGCAATTGAATTAATTTGGAAAATGACAATTATCTACATAAATATAGGTAAACTTGATTAATAATGAATTTTTTCCGAGGCCTTTTAATCATCAATTAAATTAAATTTTGTAAATATACAACAATAAACAAATAATAAATGCGACAATTTGTCGCACATTTCGCCTTTGTTCTAACAGATTTATTGTATTTGTATATTTTTGTAATTTAATTTTAATTTGCTCGTATACGCCGTTGATTATTTTTTATGTTTTTTATTACCTCGTTAATCATTGAGTCGAAACGAGAATGAATCACCCACGGTCAGAAAAATTGCATTTATGTGCGCTTACGTAAGTCCCGTTAAATGTTTTCCTGCCCTGTCCCCTGTCCTGTCACATTTTACCGCAAAAATATGTCTTTTTACAAATTGTACTTTCCAAGTTCTTGTTCTTGCCCGTAAATCCGTAAATCGCTACATGCTCAAGAATGCTCAGGTTTATGTTAAAATACAAGTTTATGGCTATAGTCCAAACTTAGCGTATTAATGTCTTATTTTTTTCTGGAGCATTTAAATTAACTGACTGGAAGAGTTAAATCTGATGATTTATATCTGTTAAGCCTTAAAGTACTTGCAAAATTCTATAGAGTTTAAGTAGATGGCATAAATGTTGCGATTAAAATTTTTATGGTTAGTGGAACAAGGAGTGGTAACGGATGACTTCAATAAAGGGATGGACTCTCTGGTTTTTAACACATTTGCGAATTATATGATCTGCTGCAGTTTCGGTGTATTTGCGTTTATATGATCTAGAAATATTTTTGCGTTACCTAAACCAGGGGTCGGCAACCTGCGGCCCCAAATAAAAATAAATAAAAAAAATTAAAAATTAAACTAAACAAAAGAATTTTCTGCTGCAGTTTCGGTGTATTTGCGTTTATATGATCTAGAAATATTTTTGCGTTACTAAACCAGGGGTCGGCAACCTGCGGCCCCAAATAAAAATAAAAAAAATTAAAAATTAAACTAAAAAGAATTTTTCACAAAGTTTTATTTCTAAACTTATGTAAGCAATCGCCCTCTAGCGACAAATGGCAAACGAATTAGATATCGGTCTGTCATAAACGTGAGTATTTTTATTCCTTCTAATTGTTAATTGAACTTTAATTAAAATATTCTGTGTGACCCTCGGAAAATTTTTTCTTTTATAAGTGACCCGCTATCCAAAAAAAGGTTGCCGACCCCTGACTTAAACCATCAGATCAACATTAAAAATAACTAAAATTAAATAAAAATTGCATTTTCTTCGACGGTTATTTTTGAAGCCATTTCGCTTTTCTTTATATAGTTAATTTCTGACGTCATACAACCAGAAACATTAATAAAGCAAGAGAAACCACTTTTTCGGACTAAACGGAAGTTATCTTAGTAGATTAATAAGATTCATTCATAAAATTTTATAATTTTCATTTGAATATTCAAATATTTGCGTTATTGTTATTAGTAAAATGTTTAAATATATCCGTACCGTTGGTAACCTAAAACCTTTAACCATTTAACATTTTAACATTTTATATTTCCGTTATTAGAACATATCTCCTTATCAGAATTACTTCAACTTTATTTATACATTATTTGAATAACATAATTTTATCAAGGCAAGATTTAACACTATAATATATTATACAGTTTACAGTGCGTTTTATTAACGATTTCCTATAGGGGATAAGTTATGCATAGTTAAAATTTTTGGTCGTGTTAGTGAGTCTTTTTTAGCAAATTACAGTTTTAAGCCTATCAGTAACATAACATATGAAAAAAAAATTGAAATACTTAGGCATTCAAACTAACAACTGTGTACGTACGTCCCAGGCGACCTCGCAGCATTAAAAAGTTTGGTTGCCTATGCCTAAATGTGGTACAAATTATGTAGGTATCTCTATGGGAGGGATATTGTTAAAAAACGCACTGTATACTTTTTGTTATTTATATTACTTACATTCAACACAGTTTTGTGCATTCTTATACAGTATTCTGTCATCGGCTTTACTGTTTAATCTTTACAACTTTGAACGTTTACTGCGCCGAATCGCATATAGAATGTTTAATAGTTTAGCGCAAAAAAAAAATAATTAAAAATACAATCAACTGGCTCGTTTATTTTATACCATGACCAATTACTGAAGTATTAAGTAAATGCAATGCAGAACAAGTTGGTGCTTGTATTACGCATTAGCCACCATATTCGCTATATAGTTTTTTACTCATACTCTTTTATTTGTCTTTTCGGTTAAAACTTTCTACAATTTGTACGCTTTTCTAAAAAAGAACTGGCAAAGATTATGCAATGATAACTTGTTTTTAAGTTTTGGAAGAAGAATATAGCAGTTTACGCATTGTTGTTTTAAAGTCTACTTTTTTATAAGATAAATTTTATAATCTAACAAATGTAAAATTGATTCAAATCATTTTGAAAGAAAGTTTGACGGCACTGAATTTGTATGTGAACGTCAAGAATTATGAATATTTGCAATGTTGGCATTTTCATGGAGCAAAACGTTATAAAGGCTTCAAACTTCAAAGTACGACGCAAGTACAGCATGAGAAAACACTTGCTGAAAAATCTGTGATGGTTTGGTTACGACTTCAAGCGAATGAGACTCATGCGAAGCGAAACATAATTGTAATAAAAACAAATCCACAGCAATTATAGGTATATTTATCTAGCGATTAATTTGATAAGTCTTGCCATTGAATCTTATTCATTATTAACGTGCAAATTGTTTCTGGGTAAAATGAAAATGCGTAATTGTTGAATTTACATCTATGTTGCGTTTCCTCAATTTGTTTGCAGTATCGAAGGACAGATAACTAAATGTAATTTTACTCGATGTTCGCAATAGGGCTTGAGTGTATATAGGAGTGGAATTTCCAATTTCCTTTCTAATATATTAGAGAAACGGGGGCGCCAATACCGCCTTTCTGCCGACTTAATCGTTATCACAGTTTATTTTAGGAATACCTAGAACAAGATACGCAACGTATGTGTTAAAATTCCTATCAAGCTAATAATGTTTCCATATAAGACCACAATGAGAGTAAAAGGTTCTGCAGTGACGTGTGTGGTTTCACTCATTTTGAGTTTCGAAGTCTGAAAGTTTAGCGTCGTCTGGTTTTCTGGGTCTCGTGTAAGGGCCGAATTTTAACACACACGTTGCGCATCTTGTTTTTTACGGATATCGCATCGGACCGCTTCTGCCGACTTAATCGTTATCACAGTTTATTTTAGGAATATCTAGAACAAGATATGCAACGTATTTGTTAAAATTCCTATCAAGCTAACAATGTTTCTATATAAGACCACAATGAAGAGTAAAAGGTTCTGCAGTGACGTGTGTGGTTTCACTCATTTTGAGTTTCGAAGTCTGAAAGTTTAGCGTCGTCTGGTTCTCTGAGTCTCGTGTAAGGGACGAATTTTAACACACACGTTGCGCATCTTGTTTTTTACGGATATCGCATCGGACCGCTTCTGCCGACTTAATCGTTATCACAGTTTATTTTCGGAATATCTAGAACAAGATACGCAACGTATGTGTTAAAATTCCTACCAAGCTATAACAGAGTGCTGCTTCTGCCCCATCTAATAAAAGTAGTACATACTCTTACAGATCCAGGAATTCTTTGTAAGACATAACAGTGATAGTGTGACGTGGTTCGTTTCACTTATTTTGAGTTTCGAAGTATGAAAGTTCAGCGTCGTCTGGTTCTCTGGGTCTCGTGTAAGGTACGAATTTTAACACAGACGTTGCTCATCTTATTTTTTTTTCACGGATATCGCATTGGACCGCTTTGTTGTGTCAACTCTTCGCTCATCGTAACCCTGAGTGAATTGCATTCCGTCAGCTTTGCATTTACTTGTTACGGTACCGTGGAACTCATTATACGAAGCCGGGGGCGCAGTTTTGTTTACTTTAGGTCGATGGACAGTAATTAGATTATCCTATAGCATGGTAACTAGAAACGACGATTGCGTCTGGTAATTAAGCAATTAAGTTCTTCTGTTCCCAGATCAACTAATTTCTAATTTATCTACACATTAATTTGCAACTGAAATTTAATCAATAGTAGATGCGGAGACATAGTTTTAACGGCGCTTAAAAATTGGCTCAATTACTATGTCAGTTTTGTTATTGGAAGATTAGAACCCGTTGCGATTTTATACTAGTTTCAAGATTCTGTCGGGTCTTACGACTCTGTTATATAACGAAACAAAACTAACGCTCTTTAGTCTTTTTAGTTTCGTTTCGAGTAAGTTTAGTTCCCGTGTGAAATAAAGTTCATAACATTCATGGGAAGAATTATCGCTTTAATTGCATGAAGAAACAATACTGCACGTTGCTATACTTCTAACTGAAATAAACGAAAAATGGAAACAAAAACTTTAAAAAGGTTGACGTTTGCACCTAAAAATGCTAAAGTGATATGAGGATCGTTCGATTTACATATACTGTTACATAGAGTTACTTGAGAGTGTGGTGTATCGAACGCAGCTATTATCAAATTAAGCACGCTTCTTGAAATACCTTCAAATGCTAAAAAAAATCGATTATGAATAGAAAATTACACAAATCAAGAACGATGGATTTAATAGTAATCTTTTCAAAGTTTTCTTTTCTCATTTATAGCGTTGTTTATAAACGGAAATTATATTGTGCGTTGTTCATGTCGTTCAAGTGGAGCGTGACAGGCGTGAATTGGTGTGCTTTACTCTTTATTTTCCATTCAGCACAGTTGTTTTTTTTTTGCCTTGCTTTCTTATACCTTGTCCGATGATTATTTCGCGTTTTTACTCAAGATTTACGTGTCTCTTGCGCACCCAAGTTGCGTATATTAATTAATTTTGTTAGAGCGAAGCAAAATAGTAAAGTGGAAGCGAAAAAGTGTAACTGGGTGGTTTTGCGCGTTCATTAGTCAAGTAGAGCGCGCCGCGACGAGTCGAAGTCACCTGCAGACCGTCTGCAGCGGACCGAACTCCTAAACGCTGTTCACACTCGCGCCTCGAAACAAAACGTGGACGAAGACGCAGAGCACAAGTAATGAAGAATGAGGTCGTCGAACTGCACGGGACGGTGCGCTTTCGACCAAACACCTTTTGCAAACATTACTTACCTACGTACAATACTAGGCGTTTGAAATTTACAATTTCTTGACGTTTTTGATACTTATCATATGTTTTTTCTTCTTGTTTTAGAAACTGCTGGTGATACGATAGCTCATCGTTTAGTCCAAGTATCTAAGGAGAAGGGTTCTACTGACAATATATCAGTAATTGTAGTATTTCTAAAGGAGCCAACAAAAATTGCTGCCGAACCACATTGGGAGATTCGCACCATCACCACTGGCGACGAAACAATGGAAGCAGGCTTTGATAATGCCAATGCACCCTCAACGAATCCGTTTGTGAATACAAACGGCGGTGACATACTTGCTCCACATCAGAAGGATGGATTTCTATTGAATCTGGATGATTTCCGGTCGAACCCATCATTTGGTTCAACTAACGGCAAAGACGCGTTTGACGAGGACGACGACATGGGACCAGAAACTGATGTCGACGCATTGGACGAGGTCCAATCGCCTGTGAAATTGCATTCGGTTGGCAGTATGAGTGAAGAGCTTGAGGAGAAAGTTGCCAAGGAGATCGATGCCAATCTTATGAAGAGTGTTGTCCAAAATTGTGATTTGGATGTTGATTCGAATTTGGAACACGATGAAGACGACGAACCGGAGGATTTGCTGGCAGGTGAACGTCAGGAGGAAACACCGACGCCTCCGGCTGATGAAGGTATGATTTACTTATTTCTTGTGTTTGTGTAGTTTGCTTGAGTCGATTGAAAGCAAATCGAAAACTGAAAGTGCATGTGGATGTGCGAAAGGCAAAAGCGATAAGCCCATAGTATTTCGTGTTGTTCAATTATTAGTTTTACAACCAGCAACACGATTTGGATTGCTATTGGTTTAGCTGCACCTAAATCTAAATAGTACATCCTAAATAAATGCAATCGAAAGGTCGTGATCGTGCGATTTGTAGCTTTAGGTACAATTCTTATTATTGATTGTAGATAGCACTAATTGCAAAAATATTCGTATCTAACATCCATTATTGTTTTTGCGAGGTTTCATGTAAGCCTCATCGTTTTAAGCTTCATTTTCAGTTGCGAGAATATTCGGAAATCCCAGTTTTCATGATTTTGATTGTTCTCAGTACGAATAATTCGTCCGATGTTTTTCAATATATTCTTACAGCAGGTTGACAGGTGATGCCAACCTAACTTTTTAAAACGGGTAGGTGGGCTATACACTGGTTTTCAAAAATTGCTAATAATCCGCAAAAGTAGGAATGATTTTAACTTTTTCGGGTGTCCGAATATTCGCTACTAAGACCGAATCTTTTAGCATTATTTATTGTCCCATTTGTTTTAATATTCTCAGGCTTCTGGACTCTGGTGTAAAATTGGTTGCATATTTTTAACGCACAACTCGCCCGAAATACCCGAAACTCAGTCAAGAGTTTTTCTTGCTTTTTTTTGACGGCTCCTAGTTTAGTTGCAATAACATATTCTTGAATACTGTACTTCAAGACAAGACAATGACGATGAGTTAATATGATACAAGGCGACACTAGAGTGCAGGGTCATTCGGGGGACATTTATTTTGGGAACGAATCGCTTGCAGCATCCCAGTCGCTAACGCAGTGAGTGCACCAAACCCACTGCAAACTTGGATGTTTCGATGTTAATGAACCCTTCGACTGTTCCGTCGTGGCAGTTGCTGAATGCGCGCGTTAATACGATTCCCAAAATAGTGTCTGTGCGTCGTGGTCGTGTATTAAATCTGATGCTTCGATGCAAATGTCCCCTTGAACGTGAAGATGTTGCTGCATCTCTCTGCACTCACCGCATTGAGGCAGGCTGGCAGCGACAGCAGGGACAAACTTAAAGTCGAGCCTAAAGTACTATTCCGAATATAAATTTCACTTTTTTTTCACCGTACTTCATATAACAACAATAATTTAATTTATGTATGAACGCAATAACCTCGTGCCTGATTCGGATACATTTTATCCTCTTGCGTAGGCACTGCCAACATTTTCATAGTTTATAACATAACTCTAGTCACACCATACACTGACAAGCGTGAAAATATTTTGCATCTCCCTTTCTTTTGCTTCATATTCATTTGTTTATATAGTTAGTGGTAAATTGGATCGCTAAACGAGAGAATTTAAATATTTTAAATAATTCATGCAGAATTGGTGAGTGAGCGAGCTTTTGCACCATTGCGCCTCGCATTTTGCTCCAGTTTTCGATTCTTTCGTATGTCGCGCGTATGCGGGGGCTTCCGGTTTATTTACAGCTGCCTTATTTGGCAAACTAGATAGATAAATAAACAACGACAACTGCATGACAAGTAGTTGTGCTAGTGTAGCTAGTGAAAAAATGCAAATTTTACGTTTGATCGGCACGCAAAATGCAATCCTAGGATAGACTGACTAATTCTATTTCTATATGAATTTAAAAAAGCATGACGCGGTACCATCGTAAACAACGCCACGGCACCATCGATATGATTAAACCGCATCAATGAGTTGACAATGCAAACGATGCGATGATACAAACAAACACAATAAAAGTTGAGTTCATGTAAAGCCGGAACCACACATGCGGCATTTGCCGATTGCCGAATATTTGGTATTCGACTTCGAGTATTTTCCTGGCTACGTGCTTGGCCAATGGTTATATCATGAAATCGGAAACGACGACTACTCAATATTCGTGACCTCCTCTAATGAGCATTTTTTACTATATTGACATGCGAAAAAGCCGTTAGTGTGGTTCCGCCTTTATGCGAATGCACAGTGCACTCTGCTCCAGGTGTGTAAAACTATGCGTAATTTCATTTCCTGTTTGAATAGCGAATAGTCGAAAGTGTGGCTCCGCCTTTATGCGAATACACAATGCACCCTGTGCCAGGTGTGTAAAACTATGCGAAATTTTATTTCTTAAACTTAAAGGTTGGCACTTTACTGCAATACGTACGCATAGTGCATACGTAGACGTACATACGTACACCGGATGCTACGTGCACTTGCATAACGTCATCACCGATCATAGTAGACCGTAGTTAAGAAAGCAAAAGAAATGGTCTTTGCTTTGCGCATATAAATGCGAATATTTTATGCATCCTAACGGTACTTGCATGTACGGACGAAGCATGTCATATTTTTACAAAATAATGTTTCGCATTACGCATAGTTTTTAGTTTAATTGGTCGATCAATGGAATTTTGAATTTATCCCGTTTTTGATGTGACTGAGGCACGCCGACGACCCGGCACGGCACTACCCTAATCCGGCCGGGTATAAGTCCAGCTCAAGGATGTATGACGCATGCGCAAAAGCGTCGACTACCCTTCCCCGCTCTCCCGTCATGTACTCGCTGTTCGTTTCTCTTCGCTCGGCTACGGCTCGGCTCGTCCCAGTTAGTCGCTAGCGCTAGACTATATTCTGTTCTGGATATTCATAAAACGATCGCTGTAATTTGTGCGTCTGGTGTGGTTTGTCTCTTCATCGTCCATTTCTGTACCGGTGTACCAGAAATTTTTTTATACACTTCTATATACGCTTTATTCTCATTGTAAATCAAACTTTTTGTACGTGAAACGTTTTTACAATATTTCTACGTGCGATCAGTGTGTTATTCCTCGCCTTTACGCAAAAGAAAGACTGATTAATGCCGAACCAATTGTGATACATTATTTTTACCATTTTTTTTTTAAACAACTACACGAGGTTCTTTGCACCTAAAAATAAGTTGTCTACGTGCACGGAATTGAATTTCGGCTGTAACTTTAAGGTAAAATAACATATATTGAACTATTGAACAAAATTTTTTTACTACGCACTTACAAAACTTGAACGCATAATGCTCAGTTTGTACCTTTGTACGTATTATTGTCGCAGTGCTATACGAATTTGCATGGGTATGGTGGGTTTGCTATATTCTTACAAAACATACCTTGCAAGAAAAGAACAAAAACATTGGATCGGATTGGGTTGGTTCCTTAGTACGTAATTCGTAATTTCCAGTATTCTTTTTTTATGACATCACTTTTGCAAATCCACATTGCAGTATTGGTCAAATGCAACTGTAATTTTCGATTTGACTCAAGGAACTACTAATAGCTGAATTGAAACAGCTCCATGACAAATCGAACAATGTTTAACTGTACTGGAGCTGTTTCTGTGCAGCTCCGTGGATCAAATCGAAAGACACAATTATGCTAGAAAACCAGTGGTACTTACTTTATGTCTTCGCACTATTATTAATACATGTTTCGCATTTCTGTTAGCTCCCGCTGTACGTCGTGTACTTACGTATTTACCATTTGTATTTGGTATAACATTTGTATAACGTGTAATATTTGTATATCTATTTATAAGATACTTTTTTTCGCATGGCCACATTCGACGTACTTACTGATAATCACAAGAAGAATGCATTGTTCATAAAATGAGTACATTTATTTGAATATAAAACTCGAACATATCTTGAAATCTTGAGCGTAGATCATAGATCTAGATCAGATAGATCTTGAAATCTTCAGTTTAGTTAGAATCGAGTTAGAATGTAGTAACGGAAATTCCCCGAACTGCATGTAACTTAACCTCACTCTTCTTAATACCGAAGATATGTAAGGAAAGTTATGTTTTCAGACAGATTTTGTTGATACCACAAACCCGGAAAAATTAGTATTTAGGGTAATTTATCTGTATATCCGGTGTCTGCAGCTGAGTGTGAACAAAATTTCTGCCAAACAAATTTAATCGCTCTATCTTAGATCGATAGTAAAAAAATTCAACGGCTTAGATCGATAGCAAAAAATCAGCGGGTGAAGAAGGTCCGCCATATTTGTTTGCACCATAACAAACTAAACCCTAAAATATAGACTACCCAAAGTACACCCACAGACTAGTGGCGTGAGACTGGAGTCAATTTCAAATTTCGCGCGTTTTAGGTGCGACCAAACATGCCGATTTGGTGTAATCTGCAACATGCCCTCGCCCATTAATCGTCTTTATGTTCTCGCTATTGACTAATATCTCTATGGAAAGTTGTGTGGTGTACTCCACCAGATTTTTGTATTTGAAGTTATAGGTTCTTCGCTTCTAATTTTTTTCTTTTACTGTTTTTAAATTTTGTTTTGTATATTTATATAATTTATTTCATGAATTGTAAACAACATGTGAGTATGTCCTTGACTTGGCAACAATTTTTTCTCAGTTCAATTGGCGTTCTATGTTGATTTTTGTAATGTTTGACGTTACCATTTATTTGTACCTTTTTCATATGTGACATGGTCGCGATATAAATAAATGTTCCTGAACCATTGAGGCCTTGATTAGTTTGTTATTAATTGACATTTTCAATAATTTATAAAAACAAATGATAGAAATGTACATTCCATATTACAGGAAAACCATTTCAAATAATTTCAATCCCAACATCAATTCTTATTTAAGGCGGCTGGATTTATTAACATACAATTTATTTCTTATCTCAGTTATCAACTTATTTAACAATTTTATCACAATAAAGGTGTACTGCGCTATTCAGTCATGTTTTGCCGGTACAATACTTATAAATATGAGTTTTATTTATACTCTTTAACTATAATTTAGTTCACTCTATTAAATTTTGATTTATTTCGAAGAATAGTTTAACAATTCGCATTACTTTTATGATGTTTATGTTTTCCTACTTTCCATAACCATAACCCAGGTATAGCTTCAAAAAGAAAAAAAGATTCACTGTAGTTTATTTACCATTGTTATTATTTATAATTATTTTATGTTTCTTGGAATAAGTTTGTTATAGGTATAAGTAGCGGTCTAATAATCACAGCCGAAAAAAGTCAAGGTTTCTGTCGAGTTTAAGCTTTTAAGAAGCCACAGATCATATTCCGTCATTTATGGTCTTCATTCCGATCTTTTGTCTTCATTTCAGTCAAATTTAGTATATTCTAGGCAGGATTTCATGGGGGGGGGGGGACCGCCCCACCCTGTCTACGCCATGTGTAGTCATTGAAAATTTTTGAAACGCGTATTATAGTCTGTTAATTAAATGGTACATTTGCATCGGAATCGTATTATTTAAGCCTCGAAGATTTAATCATTATGAATTAATATATGTAATAATAAGTAATGGGTTTACATTTGGTTCTATTTTTATTTTATGGTTTGTTGCATATCCAATCAATGCCGTGACTCATTCGAATCTGCGTTTGAGATTTTGCTAATTTTATCCAACGCCTTATTCTAAGTAATAATTGATCGAAAAAACATTTCGCGACCTTCTAATTGCTTGCTTAAAGAATAAAGTCGTGTCCGTAACCATGTTAACAAAACGAAAGTGTAAACTTTAAACATAAATAAAATGTAGGATGATTCATTTTCATTATTACTTTTGTCGCTTGTCGTATTTTTATGAAATTATAGGTTCGTTCCTACACACGATTACGAACTAATTCGTAATGATGTTTAGGCGCATGCGTCAACTACAAACTAGTAGGAAAATGATACAAGATTAAAAAGTTGTTGGAACGACTTGCACACGTTTCGTGTTTATTTATTTACTTAACCTAGAAACTAAATTCACTATTAACTAGGAATTTCTCCGCTTGGCCCGAGATTCGGCGTTTATTCTTTAAATATTTGTGGTTATGAGAGTCTCGGTCTGGAGTCTGGACCAAGGACAATTTGACAGTCCGCAAACGAAGTTTGCGAATTGTTGGGTTAGCTGATTTCTAGTCTGAGTTTGGTTTAAGAAGCTTGTAGGAAGCAATTAGAAGGTCGTGAAATGTGTTTTCGATCAATTATTACATAGAACAAGGCGTTGGATAAAATTAACAAAATCTCAAACGCAGATTCTATTGTAGGAACGAACCTAAATTTGCATATATTTTTTTCATTTATAACGATTGTCTCTTGTTGTTTTCGAGTGTTTGAACGTTGGTAGGCGATCTGCATTCTCTCGCAGCCTACGAATTTGTTTTTTTCTTTCTATGGGTGAAAAGCAACAACACTGGCGACACAAAATTAATGAATTAAATGTTTTATGTATAGTAATAGTTACTAGTTGTGTTCTACGTGGACGTAATATGTTTGTAGTACTTAGATTCAGTTCATGTTGAAGAGAAGATAACCCACGCGAATCCGACATGCACATCGGCCACCAGTTTGTGTGCACATCGAACATGAAATATTCGTTTACTGTACTTAGCAGCTACGATTATAAATGGTGCGAATTAATTTAGGTACATAATAAGCAGCATTGGACTAGTCTCAGTTTGACGTGGTGTTATTACTTATTTCAGTTAATTAACCAGTGCAATGAATAATTAAACTGAGAGGGGGATTCTTATAAAATATATTTATATAATTGCATAACGCCAATTTATTCTCCATCGTATCGGCTGGCAGATTACAAAAATTACTGCGACGCTAATTCTTAATAACCTTCGGTTACGAAGCTAATACAGTTTTCCAGTGGCAGAACTAGTGTAACACTGGGGTGCACTGTGCACTTTGTGTTTCAATTGCATTGTCAGTGCTGAATTTTGTTTTTCCAATGGGAAACCTCGTGGAATACAAATGCACCAGTGTAAAAAAAATACTCTGCTTACATGCTAACTTTGAATTTTCTTGTTTTAACTCGTCATTAAAATATCGAACAAACTTTTATAGGTTATGTTCTAAACGATTTTTTAAAATATATGTTCCAATGTGGCTACACTCTGGTGTAGTGTTTTTTTATGAACCGGTTAACACCAGATCTGCCCGAGTGTTGCCAATGGGAAACCTCGTGCAATACGAATGCGCCAGTGTAAAAAAACGCCAATAGGAAACCTCGTGCAATACGAATGCGCCAGTGTAAAAAAACTTATTTTCTTGTTTTAACTCGTCGTTAAAATATCGAACAAACTTTTATAGGTTATGTTCTAAACGATTTTTTAAAATATATGTTCCAATGTGGCTACACTGGTGTAGTGTTTTTTAATGATACGGCGACCACCGAGATCTACACAAGTGTTGCCAATGGGAAACCTCATGGAATACAAATGCACCAGTAAAAAAACTCTGCGTACATGCTAACTTTGAATTTTCTTGTTTTAACTCGTCGTTAAATTATCGAACAAACTTTTATAGGTTATGTTATAAACGATTTTTTTAAATATATGTTCCAATGTGGCTACACTGGTGTAGTGTTTTATATGAACCGGTGTAACACGAGTGTTGCCATTGGAAAACGCAATAAGTGTTCTTGGAAACACGAAAAATTGTAAAATTATTCCCTAATTTTGGCAGTTCAAATCAAAATTATAGATATAAATTATGATTTAATTGTATGCTGCATTCTCTGTTAGTTAATTAATTTTTGCTTTCAATATGAAAATGCATCATTAAAATGTGTCTTGTTACAGGTCTGTAATTCGAACAATTGTTAATTAAGTAGTAATTGCAATTGTAGTTCAATTTGCATATATATTCTTTGTCTGTATTTATATCTAGTACATATTTGCAATTCGTCCGATTTTCTCTAGTCTCTTTTTCCCCTTGCGTTTGTTCCTTCACTTGTTGCTATTCTGTATCGATCATGCCGGCCGGCGGAATTGCACACACTCAACTTCGCACACTTCAACAGTTGCGCTCGGTATGATGCCATACTTTCTATAGTTCCAACCTTTCAACTGTACTATCTATTACCCTCTTGTGTCTGCTCTGCTGAGGGTGTGGCAGTACACGACGAATGATCAGGGCAAATAATAGGCGAGAAGATTAATTGGTAATTAATTTGATTGCAGTGCATGATGCCGGTTTAGATAGCGATTCCGACGAGGACGGATGGAATTACATTGAGGGCGCCAAAGAAGATAAAGAAAACTTGGATCCGACTGTAGCGAATAACGTTGTCGAGCCTGAACTAGAGGTACGATGAGTTTTGTGATTTCTAAACGGATACTTTTGTTACTATTGTTTTTCTTCTTTTGCAGAGTGCTCAGGCAACAGTTGGTGAAACTGAAGAGATCGATAATATGTCACAACTGAATCCGGACGCCGAAGAATTTGTGCCTATTTCCCCAACTCGTACAATGGATCAGCCCATGTGTGCAGCGCTGAAGGATGAACAGATTTTAGCGCAGTCGCCGCGACGACCGAATCCGAATTATGATTTCAATTTGCCGGACGAAGAAGAATTTAATGAAGACGTAAAGAATCGACCGAGCGAAGTATACAGCAATGGACATGAAAATGTACTGTTTGCGTTACTAACATAAACATTTGTCTTATTTGTATATATTTTAGGGTCATAAGGATCAGTCTTCCCAGGAAATTATGGAAAATCTCCTGAATGGAAAGAATATCGACGATATTGAGTTCCAACCAATCACGTCGCCTACAAAAGAAGATGTTTCTACTGCTATCGAGTCTCCAGCGAAAGTGTCCTTGGGTACTGGTACTACTAACGAAGAATTCTTGTTTGGTCCAAATGCGGCAGCATTTTCAACACCCAGCAAATTTATGGATCAATCACGTACATCTACCAAAGCCACATTTGGTGATGAATCCGTATTAGATGTTAGTGAATCAGTTGCTACCTTAGATGAAGCTGATCTCCTATCACGTCTTAACAAGGAGGACGATCCCATGTCGATGTCTTTCTATCAGGAGAAGGACAGCGACACGAATCCTATTGATCTGAACAAAGTGCAGGTATTGCCACAGGATGATGAAATGTTAGAGTCGTTCAATGACACTATTTCCGATTTACCTGAACACCAGCCGCTTGGAAACGATTTAGTTACGACTGATTTAGATACGAAGGAGGATGACCTCGTTGGAGTTTGTGAATTACCGATATCTCCAGTCATGGATGTCTTACCGGATTCGGTACCAGAGCCATTGATTCAAAGCGACCTGGAATCTATTTTACCAGCGCCAACTGGTTTGCTTACACCACATCGCGTTGATTTGTTAGAAGCACTGCAATCACTTGAAGATACCGATGATCGTAAGAGATTTATTACTGACGATGAAATAATTGAGCGACCGCAGGAACCGTTGGTGGAAGTTGGAGCTAGATCACCAATGCCGGATTTCATTACTGAAGAAACAGAAATTGACGATTGTCAACAATTGGAAGGATTTCCTGTAGAAACGGACGAGGTCCAAATTGCAAGTGAAATACTAACGGATCATCCCGAACCGATTGTGTGTTATGCTTCGCGTGAAGCTGAATTCCAACATCAGGAAGCTGCCAGCGAAGAAGTATCTGCATCGTCGGATCTGCACCAACATGAGTTTATCCCAAAAACATCACATGAGGAAGTTGCACAATCTCCGGAACCAGTTATTATTGAACAGACGCCTGAACGAGAAACGATGGCCGCTGGAGTTCCTGATCCAGTTTGTAGAGAAACTGAGCCCGATGTTGTTCATTCGACGAAAGAAAATATTGGTTTCGAATTTGAAAAGGAAATGCCAAATGAACCATTGTCGGAAACCAAATTATCGTATGGATCACCACTACTGGAACAAGATAGTGAATTGCTGGCAAATAAAGGCAAAAAATATGTTGAAGATATTGTTGGTTTTGAAGCGCCTAGGGCAGAAGAACCTATAGTTATGAAGTGTTCATTGCAACAAGAAAATGTCCCTATTGGTGACTTTGTCGTATCAGCAGTAAGCGATATGTCAACACCTTTAGTCGTACCAGAAGTTCTCGAATTGTCGACACCTGTTGATGAAATTACTTCATCTGTCAAAGATGATTCTCCACTTGATGAAATTAATGAAATCGATAATGAAATAATAAGTGCTGTACCGGATCCAATATGTTTTATCCCCGAAAATATTGAAGAAGCACAAGTTGCAGTTGACAAAATTCCGGAAGACATAATTGAACCTGTTCTAATTCCAAACCAAGAAAAAGAAATTAGTGAACTTGTGAAAGTAGACGATTCGTCATCAATAAAAGAGACAATTGCTGTTGCTGCGGCTGCAGTAACAACAGTAGCAATTGGTGCTGGAGTTGTTGCCGAGACTAAAAAGCCGACAACCAAAACAAGAACCCCATCCTCGGCGGCTGCAAAGAAACCAACAACTACCACGACCCTTAGAACTACTGCAAAACCACTAGCTTCCAAACCGTTGGCTTCCAAACCTACGTCTGCTGCCAAAACAGCATCGTCAACTTCCAAACCACCATCATCATCCTTGGCCCCGAAAACAACGATTTCTAAGCCTAGTTCAGCCCGTACTACTGCTGCTGGGGCTCCAACAACTAAAGCACCCACTAAACCACGTACGGCAATGCCTGCATCAGCTAAACCGACGGCTGAAAAGAAACCTCTTACAAACGGAGACGTTAAACCAACAGCCCCAAAAATTCCACCAATTCGACGACCACAGGTGCCTGCAACTATGAAATCGCCTTTACCAAAAACAACCTCGGTTGGTACGAAAACATCACTCACTACTGCCCCCACAAAACCGACGTCAGCAAGCCGACCAGCCACCTCCCCATTAAAAGCAACTGCTAAACCGTTGGGCACTACCGCTGCTCCTAAACCAAGGCCTACCACGCTGTCCACTGCAAGAACTACAACGACAACTAAGCCTACCACAACAGCAAGAGTAAGTAAATTTATATCTAATCCAGTTTGAATGAATTATGTTTGTTGTGGTGTATTTCAGCCTTTTAGTAGTTCTACCACGACTACCGGTACTAGGACTGTGACAATGAAGTCCAGTACTGCCTCGGGACCCAAATCGAAACCAGCGACTGCACCCGTTAGTAAACCGAGAGTGCCACTGTCTGCTAGGAATACTGCAGCGAAGGCACCAGATACAGAGAAACAGAACAAAGATAATGTTAACAAACTAACTGCAAGTCGTACAGCTACTACTCGTACAACAATAACTCGCAAGACGGATGCTGCTAAAACGGTAAACAATTTTTTGGATAAGTTACTGGAAATTGTTAGTAATGATCAGTAATGACATTTGCACCTGGTGCAAACGTTTATGCACCCAAAGCACCGGTTGCAATGATTGAATGCACCCATTTTATGCCTTCGATATGTTATTATAACTACTCTGAGTAGTTCGCGCAACTACTTTGAGCAGGTCGAAATTACTCTGAGTAGTTCGCGCAACTACTTTGAGCAGGTCGGAATTACTCTGAGTAGTTTACAGGACGTATCGAAAGCAATTCACCGGGTGCAATGAGAATGCACCAATTGGGTGCATTCGGTGCAACCGTTGGAAGGCGTGTAATTCGCCAATAAGATTCAAATAATTTGAAAGTTATGGCGGCAATCTGATTGCACCCCAAGGTGCGAACGTATGATTGCACCCGGTGCAACCCTGTTTATTTGGACCGATGCAAACCGGCTCGCCGTCAACAGTAATTATATTCTGTATTTTAGCCACCGGCAACTAAAACAAGCACATTGAGCAAAACATCAGCAATTAAGAAAACAGCAACGAAAACAGCAAACACTACTGCTATAAAAAAGCCGAAAGAAGTCGTGCCAAATGGATTGGCTGGTGAAAAGGAATCGATGAATGTTGTCAAAACTACCGAGCCGGATCTGCTGCTGAAAGACTTATCGCCAGTGAACAACTTGATAATAGATAATTCGCAACTCGCCGAAGCCACAGCAGACTGAAACGTTTGTGACAAGAAACAACGTGCAACATGCCAATATTACTCTTATAATAATATCTCGAAACTTTTTATATATGACGTAATAATATTATGCTCTTTTTAACGCAAACACTACATTTAACTAGTATTGGTTGTATCGTATGTAGTTGGGAGCTGTGGAACATGAAGGTGATGCGTTCGTATGCTGGTCGAAAGCTATAGTTTGAAAGGCGCAGTCGAGGGTAGCCCCTAAAACAATACGAACGACTTGCAAACGAGTTTTATTTTATTTTAAATAAAATAAAGTTTTTAAAAAGTATATATTATAGGTTTCTAGCTTAACGACTATTTTATATTATCATTATTATTATTATTATTGCTTAGGTGTGCTGAATAATTGTGATTGCTATGCACTCTGTATATAAGTTCAAAGTTTTTAAAATTTTTAATGATACGATATGTTACTTAATGCAGAATTTTTATCTACTTAAAATAACTTGGTTAAAGAAGAGACTTGGGTTTGTGATTGGTAATACTGCGATGGAATAACTTGGATTTCAACGGCTTACTCTTCTGCATTCTATTCTATTTTCATAATTACGATTAACTGAAGAATTTTTTAAAAAACAAATAATCGCAAATAATTACATTTTTTATTCTAACACATTTTGTTGGGCGAAAATTATTTTTTTATGTTGTAATCGCTGAACATTTAAAAAGTATTTCTTGTTTGACAGTTTTTATTTATTGTGTATAGTTGTAGCTTCTAGCACTATGAAAATATAATATTTAAATCACAAGTGATTGACCAGAAATCTTATTATTCGGTTATTGCATTATGCGTTTGAACTCTTTGCGACAAGTTTCATGATAGTTTCCATTTCCTGGCCTGGTTTTCGAGGAAATGCACCAATAGATCTAAAAACATTCGGATATCCTTTGACGAAGATCCGTTAAAAATATCCGTGACTAACAACAGAAAAACACTGATGGAAGTAGACTGAAGTAGTCGTAGCGAATAAAATTATCTGGATAACATCCGAAGACAGAAAATATCGGTACGGATACGGATTACTACCGCCCAACTTTTAAGACCTGGCATTTATGAAAACGAATTGGATCACTTGCAGTCACGTGACAGATCACTCAAGTAGAATTGTCAGATTGGACGATTTATCGCAATGGAGATGTTTCATGTCCCCCGGATGACCTATTTGACCTTTTAATGGAACAGCTGATCCGGACCACTATAGGCGTTTTCGGAAACATACTCTGGGTTACTTACCCGGAGTTTACAGAGTAATGCATGGTTCATGATTGACATGACATAGACATAGAACATAACCTGCGAAGTAGAAACATGCAAAATGCTATAGTACGGTTATGTTATTTTAGGTGTCATTGTGAACCTTAGTATAGCATTTTGTCGAGGGGTAAACAACTTATAAATAGCGTACAAATGATTCACAAATGTGAATTCTTTAAAAGAATTCACAACGTGAATTCACAAAGTTCACAAACATTGCGCATGCGTTTAATGTGTCTCGGTTAGTCTCGACCTTACTCGACAAGGAGAACTCGTTTGAATTCCCATGAATTCACATTTTCTTCGCATAAATTCATATGAATTCACATTTTTTTCACATGAATTCACATTTTTTTTCACATGAATTCATATTTTTTGCGAATTCACGTTGAATTCACAAACAAAAATGTTCATTCAAATGTTCACTGAATTCACATGAATTCACAGAAGAATTACCAGGGAATTCACACTAAGTGTACCATTTTGTAACTAGTTGTCTTCCTCTCGGTG